>APFE030487056.1:0-14760 GCA_000404065.3 Pinus taeda | reverse complement strand
ATCAGTCTACACAGTCTCCTACTTTCTCTTCAGCTTCACTGTAATAGATTTGACCCAGAAATATATGAAAATAAAAATATACCCAGAAATAATAAGAGATAAATAGATAAACTCCAGATCTTTATTAATATCAAACCCTTGAGGTAGGGCAACACCATATAATCACTCCTTAAGGAAGGAGAACACTCCGCAAGCCATATGCTTGTCCATACAATATTCCTGACATCTCTCAATGGGGAGTCTCTAGCTTCTATATAGGATTCATACATACAATACCATGGGTCATTACCATGGTTCTCTCAATACCATCCATCTAATACCATGGGCTTATCACATTATTGCTAACTACTTGTGGTCCCTTACATGATGCAAGTTAACCACTTTATTTATTAACTATGGACCATCCCATTATTACATTATTCCCTTGGGTACCTCCCTCTGTACCCCATACTATCCCCCTAGGTATACTACATTCCACCCCCCTTAAACATGTTTCGTCCCCGAAAAATAAGAAGAACACAAATAATAAGATCTACTAAAAAGAGTGGTCCACTGGTACCATGCACGTGCATCTAGCCATCCAAGAGAAAGGTGAACCATCGATCTAGCTGGTGCCTCACTCACTTGAGATGGAAATTGACCCTGGCGACTCTTCTGTGTTGATGTGTTATGGGTGGATCATCGCCCCTCTCTATCTGTCATGCGGGGGTTATTGTCCTTGTGGCTAATTTGTTGCCATCATGTTGGTTGTTTTCTTGTGGGGTGATGTGGGTGGTGATATGTTGAAGTTTTAACCAACGGTGTATCTTTCTTTAATTCACCACCTAACATAGCCTACTTGGTATCTGGTACATGTTGTGGCACCTGCTGTTGTTTCTTGTCATTAGAGCTCTTTGCTTCTACCTCCATAGTCTTTGCTTGGGTCTTAATGGAAATATCTTGCAATGTAATTTTATTTTTTTTATACCAGAGCTTCATGAATTTCTTCTGCACATTAATGTTGACACTACCCATAGATTCCATCCAAGGATATCCCAAAACAACATCCATGTTATCCATATCTGAAGTATAAAAATCACAATGCAACACATACTTATCCATAGAAAGCTTCAAATCTTTATAAACTTGAACATCCTCATTATCAACTTGTGTGTGTTTCAAAGTGTTTTGCTGGAACTTGCAATTTTTTTGCCAAAATAACATTGATAAAATTATGCTTGTAGCTAGGATTTATAGACACAATGATCTTCTCCTTCTAAATCAATCCATGAACCTGTGATAAGGAGATACCAACAGAAAATAACCCTTTAGGTTTCTTGGTTTCCTTATTTCCTGTAAAAATAAAATCTTTGCTAGGTTTTTTGGTTTCTTTCTTTCC
Organism: Pinus taeda; assembly: GCA_000404065.3. Taxonomy (NCBI): domain Eukaryota; kingdom Viridiplantae; phylum Streptophyta; class Pinopsida; order Pinales; family Pinaceae; genus Pinus; species Pinus taeda. The sequence goes on along the minus strand of APFE030487056.1, from coordinate 13,382 downwards.
AATATGAGACCATTTGTCCAAAAATAGTTTTTCAATTTCGTCAACACGACATAACTTTAGAAACTCACTGTCAAGTGATGTCCACCATATAGCAGCCTCAACTTTCAAATAATACCCTATTTTGTCCTTCCAACACCCTGGGAAGTCAAACTTATGAAATTCTATAAAATTTTCAATAGTCGGCCCATCATTTTTTCCTGTAAAAAAACATCTTGCTAGAAGCCACGAAGAGGGTTTTGAAAAAATCACTTACTTGGCGAAAATTTAAAATGGCCACAGTTTGGTCAATATTGCTCAGAATCCTTATTATGACCTATTTTCGGAAATGGAATGACCCTTCTACATCTTCCCATGTGATAGAAATCCTTATCTAGGCACTCGAATTTCATATTTGTGTTGTAACTGTCGCTGTCACAAAAATTTCTGAAAAAGGGGCTGATTTTAAATCAATAATATTTCCCTCATCCGAAGTCCGATTCGATTGATTGTTTTTTTGAAATTGGGTAATTTTTCAAGAGGATCTCATATATGCAATTATTTTCTTAAAATTCCCCATAAAGTGACAAAAACTAACTCGAGATCTGCCGTCCACGAATTTTCGTCAAAATATTTCTGCAACACAGCTGATTTTTAAATCAACGATATCTCCCTCATCTTGAATCTAATTTGGCCGATTTTTTATTTTTTTTGTTTTGTTTTGAAATTGGGTATTTTTTTAAAAGAATCCATATATGCAATTTGTTTCTTCAAATTTTGCAACAAAAGTTACATATATTATTTGCAAACTCGCCGCCCCAAAAATTTCTTGCAAAAAATGAAAAAAAAATTCTTTGCTTTGCCCAAGAAAGTGCTATGATACCACTTATAATAGACTTAACCCAAAAATATATGAAAATAAAAATATACCCAGAAATAACAAGAGATGAATAGATAAACTTCAGATCTTTATTAATACCAAACCCTTAAGGTAGGGCAACACCATACAATCACTCCTTAAGGAAGGCGAACACCCCACAAGCCATATGTTTGTCCATACAATATTCCTTGACACCTCTTAATGGGGAGTCTCTAGCCTCTATATAGGATTCATAGATATAATACCATGGGTCATTACCATGGTTCTCTCAATACCATCCATCTAATACCATGGGCTTATCACATTATTGCTAACTACTTGTAGTCCCTTACATGGTGCGGGTTAACCACTTTATTTATTAACTATGGCCCATCCCATTATTACGTTATTCCCTTGGGTACCTCCCTTTGTACCCCATACTATCCCCCCTAGGTATACTACATTCACAAGAACAACAACAAATAATGCAAACAAGTACATCTACTTTAGGTGAGGCAGAGAAGGACATAATGGATATCTTCAAGCAAATAAAGGTCAGAAATGAAACCTTGAAGATTAACACTTACAACCAGTTCTGGCAGTAGAATTTTGGTGCCCAAAGTAGGTTTCTATTAGCCTTTGACTCAGAGAAGGGGAAAATGCAGATGGCATTCCTTCAAGCACAAGTTCCTCAGCCCAAGGGAACATCAGACTACAAAAAGACATCTTTTGAGTTTGATGTCGAGGATATACATCCCATTGACCAAATGGCGATGCATAAGAAAATGGGGAAAATGATTTTCTCTACTGTCACTAACACTGCCATGACTTTGTCCAAATTACAGGTTACACTAATAAATGTCCAGTCACAGCTAAAGATGGAGAAAGTTTCTACTCTTGCCAAAGATACCAAGATTAAAACCTTGGAAGATTTGGTAATCAAACTGGGTTATGATCCTGCAAACATCAATGCTATAGAGGAGCTGATGAAAAAGAAGAATTTGGATATAACAACATTAAGGAAGCAGTTAAAACTTCCAACTACTGAAGATCCTCTAGCTAAGGATATTACAAAAACAGAGACTCAAAAGGTAAATATGATGAAACTCATCATGGAGCAGTCTGCATAGCTTAAGCAAATGGAGATAGAGATGGAGAAATTGATCAAGGAAAAAGAAAAGGCTGCTAAACATACTGCTCCTTTAGAAGCTCTTCCTATCACAGTGATTCCGACTGCCATATCTACTACGACCAGTACAGGAGATGCTGCAGACCAGTTGACTAATGCAGTCCAAAATATGTCCCTGCAGACTGAAGAAATTAAGAAACTGCATGATCAAGTAAAACTACTAGAGGATCATCAAAAGAAATCCGACATTTTTCATGCAGTAGAGCTTGAGAGAGCTCAGAATCAAATAGAAGCATGGAAGAAGTCATCAACCGAATCTTCCATTAGCTACACTCTTGGTAATGTCAAGGAAATTATATGGAACAACATCATAGAGGAGATTGATGAAATCTGGCCATGTATCCATATTATTTTTGAGCAGAAGGAGTTGATGGAAAAGGAAAATCAGACAATTGCCAATATAAATGCTCAACTGGGAGAGATGCCCGCTACAACCAACAACATTACAAAGTTTCTTAATTCTAAAAACAAGCATGAACTGGATGATTTAGGAGTGGCTGACAGGACTGAAACCATTCTAGAGGTGAAGAAAGTACTAACCAAAAAGAACTTAGTAGTGCAGTTGACAGAGAAGTGTCACACTCTTGAAGTTGTAGTCAACAGGTTTTTCACAAGGATTGATGTACAAGAAGGCTCTGCCTTCATTGTTTGTCATCAATGATAAATTAATGACCACTGAGGACTACTTGAAGAAGCTTCAGGACATCGCAAGGGACATAACCAATTCCTCCAACATCAAAGGTTCCATGACAAGCAGGGCATTTTACGAAGCCATCAACAACATATGCTTTATTCAAAATGAGATAAAACATATTTTTAATGTAAAACCCACTTTTGCCAAGTATATTGAGGTAGATGAAATCTACCGTAGGGTAACCAAGATAACAATTCCAGATGAAGAACAATGGGAAAATCTGTGTGAATTTCAGGCTTAGAGGATAGATTAGCTTTGCCAGTGCAACACCCAAACAGTGGCCACTCAGCAATAGGGCCAGATGTGCAAATTCATTCTTTTTGATCGAATTGTTTCCCTTTCTGTTAGTTTTAAGTAATAATAAATTTTGTATTTTTGTTTAAATACTTCATTCTATCGAAGTATTCAGGGTTGCACCATTTAACTAGTTAGCAAATAGATTTGTACTAAGCTGGAGCAATTTTGATATAATAAAAGATTATGGATTTACTTCATATGGCTTGTCTCTCAGTGAGTTCTTTTCATTTTGTTTTTCATTATGTATTCCTCATATAATTTATTTCTTTTACAGTTATCCGATTAAAATTTTAATTGAATCTCAGTTTCATTTTGAATCCTCTGTGAAGTTGTAGTTTAATTAAGAGATTAATTTACAGGACTATATGTTATTGTGAATTCCACTTTGAACTTAAATTGCACTAGATTTCTGAAATGACTTAATTATATTGTGTTGATTAAGAAAACACATTTTTCTTAATTTCTGTTTATAAATGGTCAAATACTCTATTTGAATATTAAATCATTTATACTTCTTCATATTCTACTTATCCATCCCACTTAAAATCAAAATAACCATATGTATTTAAAGAACAACCTTTTGTTTTATTAACTGTCTAAGTTTAAAGCCCCTGACTAAAAGCAGTTCACTAGTCATCCAACCATTAAAATCAAACAAAACATTTTAGATGCTTTGGCATATCCCATTGACCTTAGGTTATCTCAAAGGACAACATCAGACTGGCGCTGTTTCTGGGAGCGAAGAACTGAAAGTTAAATTTTCCATGGGGTAACGATTTTCCCTTTCCTTTAAGGTGAATAAAGGATAAGGTTATAGGTCAAAATCTTTCACCTGGTGATTTCACTGGTCCAAGATGGCTATCTATAAGCATACAAGATCACGTTCTGATTCTGAGATTATTAATCCTCTACCAGACCCAGAAAGAATCATTAGGGGAGCCTCTTCAAGGAGAAGACATAGAACACCTTCTTCTTCTTCAACATTACACCCTGAAGAGATTTCTTCTGTAGTTCACTTTTCATTTATACCCACCCATCCTGATTGGACTGAACTACCTCCTAAGGTTTATGATCTTATTTCCAGAGGAGTAGACCTTCCATCAGATTTTTTGATATAGTCACTTGAAACATATCAAGTTCCATCCATTCCTATCAAATCACCTTCATCTGAGGAAGAATTGGGTTTACATTTACCTGAATTCAAACCTCAAGATTTCATTACTCCAACTCATTATTCTATTCCATCATCCTCAACTAATCTTGAAGAGACATTTTCTCTCTATTCGAGTCCTTTGTTTGAAAAGAAGGAAGACTTCCCAACAGGAATTCAGAAATTGGTTATCAAAGCCCCTTTCAAATCCTTAAAGAGGTCTCCTCCTTCTCCTCCACATATCAATACACCTACTGACTCATCTTCATCTCCTTCATCTTCATCATCTTCCTCTTCCTCATCAACATCCACTCAGACACACCATACTCCTCCTGCTATTATGGCTTTTCGAATCATTGTGCAAGCTAGGTATGTTGCTTTAGTTCTTCCTGCAAACTTGGGAAATTATCCTGATGGTTATCTAAAACATCTGCCAAGATTCAATGGAGAAATAGGCCCCTCAGCAGAGGATCATGTATCAACCTTCTTAGATTTTTCTAACAATATGAACATAGAAGAAGAAAATGTTTATATGAGATTATTTGTACAATCTCTAGAAGGAAATGTTAGGATTTGGTTTATGCAGCTCAGCGCTGACTCTATCGGAACTTGGAATGAGCTCATAACAATCTTTAAAAACCAATGGGGGCTAAATAAATATCGCGTTTACTTCCTTACTGAATTTGAGGAATTAAAGAGAAACCCAGGATAACCAATTGCTGAATTCATTAAAAGATTTAATAAACTCTATCGTAAAATGCCTATTGATTGTAAACCACCAGTAGAAAATGCAAAGGTCAGATTTTTCAAATTTCCAGTTATGATAAGGGAAAGAGTTTATAATACATTAGAAGACATGCAGAAAAATTCTATAGAGGTAGAAGCCAATAGGTCAGCTTATGGTAAACTTAAGGCTAAATCAAAAAAAGAAGAAAGAAAACTAAAAGCTAAGATTGATGATTCATCCTCCTTTAAATCAAAACTTGAAGATCAGAAAATTGATGAAATTACATCTTTTCTTAGGAACCTTTCTAACAGGATTTCAAAAATTGAAACACATCCTAGAACTGCTCAACAAACTACTGTTAGACCTCAAGCTCAAACTCAATTCAGAAGAGCTCCTCAAATATATATTCTTCAGAGACTAGGTTCTGATAAAAAAATTCAGCCTCCTTTTCTTATTGCTGATGAACATTCATAGGATACAGGCCCTTTAATTACTGAAGATATCAATAACCTTGATTCTTCAGCAGTACAAATGGCCATATTCCCTTCATCTTCATCTGTCTTTTGAACTAGAAGTAGGAGATACTCAAATTTCTAGATACCAAGCATTCTCCGAATTTTTAATTGCATAATTGAATAAAAGATATGATCTAAGACCAAGATCAGGTCTTGGTAGAACTCCAAAATTTAGCACCATAATTGAACCTACAATGAAAACTATTCAAACACAAACTCCATCACCTCAGACTACAGAGTCATCCACTGAAACCCTCCCATCTGACAAGACTCTTTTGTCCACTTTTAATATTGAAAAGGAATTATAAAGGGTCAAGATTCCTATACCTTTAGCTGAACTTTCCAAAAATCTTGATTACAAAAATCAAGTGTCTAAATGGATACAGTCCTCTAGTGTAGATGCTGAGGGAGATATTATTAGTCTACAAGATGAAAATACGTCGATAGTGTTTGGCCCTAGTTCTGATATGATCGATGAAATTGTTCCACCATTTTATGTAACATTAAAAGCTCATGATTTTCTGTTGTATAACTGCATGTTGGATTTTGGAGCCTCTCATAACCTTATGCCAAAGGTAATAATGGACCAACTTCAGTTACAAGTCACCTGTTCCTATCATGACCTTTACACCTTTGACTCAAAGAAAGTACCATGCCTAGGATTGATCAAAGACCTAGTTGTGACCTTAGCTGAAATACCTATCAAAAGTATAGTTTAGACATAGTTGTCACTGATATTCTTGCCAAGTTTGGAATGCTTCTATCTAGATAATGATGTGCTAAAATTGGAGGGTCACTTTAGATGGACATGTCTTTTGCTACAATCCCAGTCTATGGAGGTGAGCATTTAAGGTTATATAGGGAAGTCTATTTCCTTCATACTGTTTGTAGGTCTGATCAAGCAAAGAACTACCCTATCTATGTAGTAGATCAGGATTTTGGTTGCTTTCACTTATCTTCACAAAATGCATCAAACACTCATCTTTCCATTTAAAATGTTGTTTCCTAGCCTAAAGTTGTAGAATCAGATAATTGGAAACTCTACTTTGATGGCTCTTGCTCAAAGGAAGGAGCAGGAGTAGGAATCGTTCTAATATCAACAAATAAAGAAAACATAACTCAGTCATGTAAACTTGAATTTGAAGTCACTAATAATGTGGTTGAGTATGAGGCTTTTCTTCTTGGTCTTGAGTTAGCTAGAAGTTTAAAGGTTCAAAACTTGAGTGTATTTTCTGATTCTGAGGTTATAGTAAACCAGGTTAGAAATATGTGTTAGACTAAACACCCAAGGCTTAGGTCATACAGAAAAGAAGCTTGGAACACAATTGAAAATTTCCTCCAAGGTTTTAACATAACTGCTATTCCCGGAGATGAAAACATGCATGCTGATTCACTAGCTGTCTCAACAAGCTCCTTCCAAATCCCTGAGCCAGTATCATTAGAATACCAAATCCAAGTCAAGTATCGGCCATCAATTCCTGATAACCTTAAACACTGGCAGATTTTCGAAGATGATGAATAGTTGAAATCCTTCCTTCAAGTTATTGATGAATTCTCAAATATGCAAATTGAAGGAGATCAAAACGATATTCCAGAACTAAATCAGTAAAATCCAGAAACTTTATTCAGTCCTAAAATTCTTAATCATGATATCATCGAGTTATCTAATAATTTTATCCCTAAAGGATTAGTCCCATTGGAAAAATTATTTGATAATAATGATGTCTCTAAAAATCCCTTGTTTCACTCACCTGAAAAAAGAAAACGAAAAATGTAATATTGGGACTTTGGATGATGTGAGAAACATTAAATTATCTTAAAATTTACCTTCAAATGTTAAAGTCAAATACTTGAATCTTCTTAAGAACTATAAATATGTTTTTGCCTAGTCTTATAATGAATTGAAAACTTATGACACATCTTTGATTGAGCATAGGATTCCTTTGAAACCAAAAGCAAAACCCTTCCCACAAAAGTTAAGAAGAATTAATACCATATTATTTCCAACCATTGAGAAGGAACTTAAAAAGCTGCTTGATGCTCACATCATAGTGCCTTTAAGGTATTCTAATTGGGTAGCCAACCTAGTTCCAGTTAGGAAGAATAATGGTGAGATTAGGCTATGTGTAGATTTCCGAAATCTGAACAAATCATCTTTAAAGGATAACTATCGATTGTAATTTTTAAAACAAAGATTTATCTACAGTGGAAAAAGGAAAATGAGCAGGCAAGCTATCAAAGTTGGCTTGACTTTGTTTAACATATTTGTTTTATAGCATTCTACTAAAAGAAACAAGTAGAGAAAAGCAACCAAGAAGAAGGAACTATGCTTATTTGTCTGAAAGAAGCCATTTGTGGAGATCTCAGTGCTTCTCACATTATGTTTGTAACACTAATAACATTGTAATTCCAATACTAATAAAATTAAAGTAAAATTAGACTCTGGATATTGATTTTGAGCCTAATATTTTTAAGCAGGAAAAAAAAGAAATTTTGATTTTTTTTTGGAATTTTTGTTAATATTGGATATTGATTAAAATGATTCTAAACTAATATAAATCCATATTCACTTCATATTTTAGTCAACAAATAGATACTTCATATTTATTAAATACAAAGAGATAAAAAAAAAAAAACCAGGTTTGTTTTTGAATTTTTTCCCTCTATCTATTACATACAATAAATACAAAATAGACAAGGTTCGAACATTGACTTATTTTCTATTAAACACCTACATACATACAAGGAAATCTCCCCTAACATTTTCAACTAAATGAAACTTCTTTACCATAGCTGAAACAAACTCTTAACTCATAGAAAAACTAATGGCTTAGCATTGATCACTAAACAGTAAATTTGAAGACTGTAAAACAACATAATATCAAATAATGGTGGAACAAGATCTACGAATCAATTATAAGAGTAATAAAAGACAATAAAATCAGTAATATGAATGCCACTCACATGTTAGGTGCTCTGATGGATGAATATTCTTAATGGAGAATCATGGCCATATATTTTCCATTTTGGATATTGTTTCCTGAAAAACATTCCATGTCTTCTAGATCATTGATATTTATTGCTCCCTGAAGAAAAAATTAATAATAACTAAAGGGGAAAATTGAAATAACTGACTAGTAAACAGATAAGTGAAAAATGAATAATTCACTCAAAAATTTCTTGTATATGACCACCTTTATACTCATAATTATAATGACAATTAATAATAGTATAACCTTGAACATCATATTCTAACTTGCCCTTGATAATTTTACTCATGTAGCCACAATACAACTAAAAAAAAAAGTGGAACAAATTCTTATAGTAAAATTTGTTATTGGGAACATTAAATTTAAAAGATGGACATCTCAAATGAAACAAATTGCTCTCAATTAGGGGTATAATTTACTGTTTCCAGTGTTATGCAACAACATTTGGAATGAGCATGCATGTAAGCCTCTGTAACACGCTCAAAATTTGTTTCAATACCCTACGAAGGAAGATCATAAAGTCAAGAGTTACACTCATGATCTATACAAGCTGTCATGGCATTCATATTGAGATACCTAGAGAGAGAAATGCACCCTTCCATAATAATAGCCATCCCCAATTAAAAGTGTTGCATTCTCATTACCTTGCTCTAATGCACATATCATATTCCCCAAAACGCCATGCAACCTCATATCCAAGTCCAACAACTCTCAAGTAAAATAACAAAGATTTGGCTTTTTTCCCTTTCAAGTAACACTATAAATCCCAACACAACAAAGGAATGCCATTGGTAGAAAATAATTGGAAAATAGGTTCATTTTCATCCACATAATGTTGCACATTGTACATTTGTGCAAATGATGTGGCGTGCGAGATTGTTTTGTTATTATTTGAGCAACAAAAGATCACAATTCCACATTTTAATTTTCAACGTGTTTTTGTTTCATTGCACTAGGCCCAATCCCATGATATTCACTGCCCACCACAAGCCTAAATTGTGTGCATATATTTTGACATGTTCCTATTCAATGCCATTTTTTCTATCCTCTATGGTTTGATTCACTTGAAACTCCATTTCTAGTTTGTTATTCTTATTTATTTAATTTAATAACCTTCCCTACATATAAATTGTGTGTTTGCAGTATATTCCTAGCGCTTAATCATATTCCCAAAAACAGTCCTATGATAAGGATTAATTGCTGCATTTATTTCATCAATCAAGCTATAAACCAGTACATACACTTGTTAAATAAGTTTCTCAAACTTTCTATGATCAAATTGTTACGTTTCTCAGGCATAGCAACTCAGTCCACTATTGACAAATACAATGTTGTGAATGTGAGACCACTTCCTAAATATTGGGTCCACATGTCCCCGAGGCGTGTAAAGGATTCTCCAAGACTACAATGTTTTTTCCAATTACACAATAAATGTAATGAAGTCACGTATAATTCAATCGAATCCAATCCTTGTTTAAGGTAATGCATTAATTTTGTTTATTTTATATGGTTATTTCTGTTACATATGAAGGACTATGCAAAATTTGTTATGTTCCTCTTCAAACATTTTGGTGATAGGGTGAAATACCATTTAAAATTGATTTCTTACATCCTTGAACTTTTCCATTAGTGGAATAAGTATTAAATTTTCTAGACTACTTTAAGGGTTTGGGAGAACACATTTTTGGTTGAGCGAGGTAGAACACTGTGTTGACGGTGCTAGACCCACCAACGTGTCAGGGGATCTCCCTGCTAAGAAGTCCTATTTAGACCTCAGACCGTTTGGTGTAGGAGTCCCAACAGTGGGTCATACGGTAATGCCTTGACCACGATTTCGCACAGAGGCAAGTAAGATGTCCCTATTGGTAGCAAGGGTGTGCTAGTTGAAGTAAGTCAAGGAAGGTGCATAGAGGTTCTAATACACTGAGGGTTAGGTGAGTGCACCCCTTGGAAACCTGTAATAGTACGTGGCTTAGAAGGGAACACATGAGTGAAGATGCATCACAAGATGGAAAGCAAGTTAGTGAGAAATCCAAGGTGATGGTTAAACCAGTAGAACATTTCAGAAAGATTCATGCATACTTATACAAAATAGTCCATACATGCATGCGTAAGAAAACAAATACATATATCATTTAGAGTAAACCAGATAGCATAGAATATAATACAACATATGCATGGAACATGCTAGCTCTATTATATCAAGTGTAAGTTCCAGTCATACAATACATCCATTTCTAACCACTAGTTTCGATAGTGAAACGTTACAGCCACAACCGCTTGCTCCTCCAAAGAGATATACTAGCTCTGCATAGTGGATAAGCCAAGGCTCATTACAATACTATCCAAGCTCTCTCCAAGATAGTCTTATCAGAAGCTTGGATGACCAAAAGCATTTACAATGAGTTATGAGGTTTATTTATAACAAAGGGTGGGGTGACCCTTGACATTCCCCTTTGTGATAGTTCATCTACCCTCATGACTCTTCATCTACTCTATAACTGTTACATCCAACTATCGAAACTTGAACTTCCACTTGACAAGACGTTACATTATAATGCACATGTGCTCATGTGAGACAAAATGGCTTGAGCAAGCCATGCAAGACATCACTGACACTCGGCCCATTGCAGCGAGACTAATTCTTTCACATGCTTGTGATGGTGAAGGTGGTGAGTTGATGCCAAGCTTGGTCATTTGTGATGGTGAGCATGCGCTCCATGGTGACATATTTCTTAAGAAAACTCTTTCCTCTATTGCATCCAGGTGCATGGGTATAGCTCCTACATCCAACTCATCTGGTGGAATGCACATGGTATTCTTGGGTGCGGTAACCAGCAACACATTGATGCATAGTGTCTGTGCTGATATTCCAGTGTGTGCTAGTGGTCATGTGCATCAACTGTCAATTACATGTTCAGCTCCAGTCAGAATTAGTTCTTGTCTTTGCCTCGGTGAGTGCGTTGAATGGGTGGGATCACATGTGTGTGCACAATGACATGCATGTTATTGAATTCCCTTACATGTGATCAACAACACTGCTCACCATGTCTGCTCCATGCCAGCTATTGGGATAGATCTATAACTTGTATGAGCACAGTTTCATCTGTGAGTGCATGTTGCGCACGTTGTTGTACCTGTTCCTGCGACAACTCATTCTCTCATTTATGCAACTCTTGTTCTTCCTTGAGTTACTGCTTCAACACATGCAACTTCTTCTCTATTCCTATCTCTGCCTTCGCACAATCTTCATGTCACATCGTCACCTCATAGCCCGAGTCTCCAAAGTTTCTTTCATCAGAAGTGGATCTGCTTGAGCTTGCAACTTTTGTTGAATTAAGGATTCTGTGATCCATGTCAAGTTTTTTGAGAAGAGTCTTCGACGGAAATCACATAATAATACATTTTTCGGCGCGTTTCAAACCACAAGTGTGGTTCATTGTCAAGACAAGTTGAGGACCATATCATGGCAACAGTGTAAATAGGGAGAGAAGATCATCCAACGGATATAATTGACTAGGAAACGACTATATTTGACTAGGAAACAACTATATTTGACTGGGAAACTGTACCAGGAAACAACTATATTTGACCGGGAAACTGCACTGGACCGAGGGATAGGGATAGGGCCATTAAAAAAAGTTTGTTATAACTTTATTACCAAATAGGAATAAATTTAACTGTTTATATTAAACGAGTATAAACTAATAATAGATTCATTATTATTATTGAAAATATATAAATCAAATATTAATTAATATTATTAAACAAAATTAAAATCTTAAATTTAGTTAATTAGATATTAAATGAAAGGACCTTTATTAGTTAAATTCATTTTTAATTTCTTATTCATTTATATTAAAGATATAATGGGGTAATTAGCACCAATCATTAAATTTCTTCATTAAGGTGAAACTTATTATACTAATTATTACACCATCCTAATAACTAACTAAGGTTTATTTTGATAGATTTATTATTCCTATTAAAGATATACAAATTAAAAACAAAATAATATTATTAATATAAAATGAAATAAGAAGAAATTTTTAGAATTATTTATTTAGGGGCCAACTTACCCCATTAGTTAGATCATGGCAATATCTTATCATTAATATCATATGAAATAGTAATGAAGTTTTTTTATAAAAGTTTATTTAAGTAGATTAACTAATTGACCTCATACTAAATTAAAGAAATCTAATAGTATGGAATATGAAGTAAATTTTTTTAATTAGAATAACTAGGAAATTAAATTAAATAATTAATGAGAAAGAATATAAATATTCCTAATAGGTTAGTGAATTCATTATTAACTATATCCAAAGGGTTTGTTCTGCCTCTGTGTTTCCAACAACCTTCCTATTGCGTTCGTTGCATCTGGTATGCTACCTTTAGTTGTTGTTCATGGTGTTGCTTGCTGTGATGCTGCTACCATCATATCTTGATGTGCTTGTCTACGAAAAGTTGATATCTTCATGGGTAGGCAAGTTCATAGACACTTGATCGAATTCATCCCCAAGTGTGCTCTGAATGGTGTCTTCATCTCAGCTCTCCTAGAAACCATTGTACCTGTGCTACTGAGAGGCAAATGAACACCTGCGATACCTGGAGACATGGTAACACTCATGGCAAGAAATATTTCCGTCAAAAACCAAAATGAACTTGAGAACTGACTTGCAACATATTTGTGTGACTGATCATGAAGGTTGCACATTTTTCGCCAGGAAGTCGGGAGACTAATTACCAAGACTACACAAGGCATAGTTTGGGATGCTGGGAGGCTGACTAACTACTGCAACTACGTAGTGCATAGTCCATTCTAGCGGCTGACTACTGGAGTTGTGCAATGCGCAATCTCCGCTGGTAATGGTTGCAGGCTCAGTGACTGCATTGCGCAATTTTCTAGGTGTAACGAATAAAATATATAAATAATATAAATATAATGTAAAAGATAATAATCATAAATAATAGTTAGTTAAGCT
>APFE030487055.1:0-10683 GCA_000404065.3 Pinus taeda | reverse complement strand
AATAATAATAATAATAATATGGTTGTTGTTAATAATAATAATAATAACAATAATAATGAAGATGTAGTTATTAATAATAGTAATAATAATGGTAATAATAATAATAATAACACCCGATCGGGCTGGATGAGCTGGCAATGAGGATGGAGATGTTTCGGCGGTGCACGAAGAGGGTCACTGTCGACAGCGATCAAGATATGAATGCAATAGGGAAGTGGAGCGGCTGGCAGAGGAAGGTTGCAGATCCTTGGATCAGTCGAGCAGGTGGTATGTCTACGGGACAGGACGGAAGGGCGGCGAGGTGGAGGTGCCATCATGACGAGGGTCTCGGAACTGTCTGGATCCACAACTCCGGTAATGATACCAAAACATAGCTGCATTTAAAGAGCGAAGGAAGGCGACGGGCTTTTGGTTATGAGAAATGCAAGACACCTACTGGCCGTTTCCCTGAGAGCCGCTGCAGTCTGGAGGATCCCGTAAGGCAAGAAGGTGGTGAAGTTAATAGAGGATGGAGACAAATGGAGGCGGAAGGAAGTGGAAGTGTGAGACGATGGACGCGCAGGGGGGGGCCTGAAGACCAGTGCAATCCCGCAGCTGACAGGAAGGGAAAACAAAAAGTGGAGGAAGAAGGTAATCGAAATAGACAGGTTCTAGAGATTTCTGAGGAGGAGAGCGACGAGCAGAAAGGAATTCAGGCCGAGGACCCATGGAAAATGTGGTGGAAACGTCTGCCAGAGGAGGATAGTGAGCATGCAGAGGAAGGCGAAGGTCGCTCCTCAGGCGGAAGGAGGGGTGGCCCGCGCGGCAGAGGCAGAGGAGGCAGAGGTCGAAGAGGCCATGGTGGACGCCGAAGAAGGGACCCGGCGGCGAGAAGAGGAAGGAGAGAGCGGCAGTGCAGCCCAACCCTGGAGGCGGATTCTGAACCGGATGCAGGTAACGGTGATCGGCAGACAAGACAAACAATTGCAGACAGAATTAGAATCGCAGAGCAGGATTATAGGGTGAGTTCTAACCCCAAGATCAGAAGAATCATGGAGCACTGGGAAGAAGAAGCCATTCAGGCTCCTTCGGAAGAAGAGATGGAAGACTGGAGTGCCATTATGCCTGACCCTGGCCATACCAGAGGGAGAATGACCCTCTATAAGCAATCCCTCCACTTATATTGGGTCATGAAAAGGCTTATGGAAAAAGCCTTAGAACAGCTAGCCAAAGAGATGGCAGAGATGGTTCAGAGTCTTCCAAATGTTAAAAAGGAATTGAAAGACATCGTCATCACCATGCTTCTGCAAGAAAAAAGACTGGAGGATCTGCAGCATCAGCTCGTGGCAAGCGGAGTGTTGGTTAAGAAGGAATCAGTTCAACAAGCTGAGCCTGATAAGTAGAGCTCCAATGCTTCTTTTATGCTCTCGTGTTCTGTCTTGTTTTTTCTGTTTCACTGTAGGCATGTATTATGTAGCTGTTCTATCTATAGAACGTAGGATATAGGTATCAGTATAGATATCGAAACAGTTTCCGAACATGACGTATGGTTTTGATCAGCTGGATACTTTAACTTGTGTTTTGTTGGGAAAACTGTTGAGTGGTCAAGAGACCCAGTTTCCCTTCGGGGCGGGGTAAGACCACCAAGATTTTTGTAAATACTATTTTATGTTAATAGAAAAGGACATACTCAACTTACAAAAAAAAAATAATAATAATAATAATAAGTTTTATCCCTCTTCTTGTAATAATAGGGTGGTTAATCTTTTTAGCTTCTCTTTTCACCCTCTTGTCTTCAGTCTTCTAGAGAAAGGATTAAATTTTACCCTTGCTCCTAGAAAAAATCATGTTGATGAGACTATTTGTGACATCGAATTTGGTATTAGGGATTTACCAAACAACACTAAGGATATCATCAAACAAGATTATGCAGTTTTCGTTAGAAAGGAAAATCCCCCTAAGAGCAACATTAGCGAGCTTGAATTCGGTGCCCTCAAATATTTGAATAATAACAAGGAAATTTTTATTGCAAAATCGGACAAGGGTGGAGTTGTGATTATCTTAGATAAGGAAGATTACCAGAGGAAAATGTTGGACCACCTTTGTAATAGTGGAAGCTACAGAAAACTCAATAAGAATCCCTTAAAGAATATATCTAAAAAAGTGGCTCTGGCTATAAAATCCAATATCATGTTAGCTCCTTGAGCCATAAACTCATCGAGAGTAACCCTATCACTCCCAGGATCTATGGTCTTCCCAAGATCCATAAGGAGGGGGCTCCCTAGAGACCCATTTTAAACACTATAGGAGGGCCAACCTATCTTCTGGAAAACTATTTAACCCAAAATCTAAAACCACTTGTTGTCCTTACATAGTCCTTTGTGAACGACTCTTCAACGTTTGTTAATGAGTTAAAGGGTATAAGGTTTGAGCCTGGGTATTTTCTTGTGAGTTTCAACGTGGTCTCCCTTTACATTAATATTCCCATCAATGAGGCCATTGAGGTCATCAACCACATCACGGATCCTGATAATGCAAAATTGGTTGAGATTTGTCTTACTTCTACTTTATTTAGCTTTGAATGGGAATTCTATGAATAAACATGTGGTGTTTCCATGGGCTCCCCCCTTTCCCTTGTTAGAGCTAATATATTCATGGAGGAATTTGAATCCAAAGCTTTTCCCTCAACCCAATACAAATCAAAGGTTTGCAATATATTTTTGGATGACACCTGCGTCATCTGGCTTCATGGTCGGGATAAGTTGGATCTCTTTCTCCTGCATCTTAATAATTAGTCTAGCTCCATAAAGTTTACTATGGAATGTGAAATCAATGGGATCGTGCCTTTTCTTGACATCCTTATCTCAAAGAAGGATGATGGATCATTCTCAAACCAGGTCTTTCGGAATAAAACTGACATGAAGCAGTATCTTCACGCTAAGTCCCATCACTTCCCTGCTCAAAAGTTGGGTGTTCTCAACATTTTAGCCATTCATGCGTTTAGAGTTTCTAATGAAAGTCACCTTGAAGATGAGAAAACCCATCTCCTCAAGGTTTTCAAAAATAATGGTTATAATAAGCTCCAATGTCTTAAGGCTTTCCTTAAAGATGTCAAGGGTTCCAAGATCAAAAAGAACCCAATGATCAGTTTTATGGGGTACACCTTCCTTTTCTACAAGGGGCCACTGACAAGATTGCAAGGATCCTAAGAAAGAACAAGGTTCCCTCAACCTTTGAGCCCCTTAAGACCATTCAAAGTTCCCTAATATCTATAAAAGCCCCAGTGGACCCTAAGCATATGAAAGGTGTTTATGTAATCCCATGTTCATGCGAGACACCCTATGTTGGTGAAACTGACCACTCAATAAATCAAAGGATTCAGGAACATGTGGAAGACATCAAACATGGTAGGACCCACTCCTCAGTATTAGTAGAACATGCAGAAAAGACAAAACACCAAATTTGCTTTGAAGATGCCTGAGTCATTGCTAAGATAGATAATTTCCATCACTGTAAGTTTAAGGAAGCGATAGACATTGAAAGGAGGTCAAGCAATCTGAATAGAGACAATGGCTAGAAAATTAGCAGTTGTTGGATCCTACCATTTCTTAAGTTTATTATTCTTATATAATATTATATTAATTATTATAGAGAGAGAGAGAGAGAAGGAGAGAGAGAACGAGAGAGAGATTCTAATTTCTTAATTCTTTATTATTATTGTATTTTTACCTTGACTACTAATAAAACGATTAATACTTATCTTCTTATGGTTATTATTTAGCTATTTATCTAATTTAATTAATTTATTGTTGTTTTGTTGTTGTTGTTATTTATTATCTTCTTTTTTAAAGTTTGACCATTTATATTTATTTATTCTACATTTTTAGAATATTGTATCATTATTTAAGTTTGACTCAAACATTATTTTATTTAGTGTGATTATTAGTTGACCCAAAGATTTTTTTTAAAGATTGACCATTATATTTTTATTTATTTTTAAGTTTTTTCAATTATTGTTTGCTATTAACTGCCCAAATATTATTTTATTATATATTATTATATTGATTTTATTAATTGTTTTATTGGTTTGATTTTTTAGCTTTGACTTAAATTATTTTTTTTATTTTTTCTTTTTAGATATTCATTTCATTAAAAATTTCCTTTCATTAATCATTTTCCTTAATTCAATATTAAAAGTTATATTCTAAGAATTATTTCCTTATATTAAAATAATATTTAGTCATAATTATTGTTTACTTAGTCAAATCTAATCGTTAAATTATAACGGCTAAAAAAAATTATCTTCATCTATTTAACTTGATGCCAAGATCAAGTTCTTCATATTTTCCTGATGATGAACCACACTGGATGGTTCAAAACACGTCGACAAAACTCTAATGATGTGATTTTTACTGATTTTTCTTACTTTTCATGATATGGATCACAAAAGCCTAAATTTAATTATTACAACCTTGCAGGGGAGGGCTATTGTGATAAAGGTTCATCTATTTGAAAGGGCACGCTTGCAGGTTTCCAAGATGAATTCAAATCTGCCATTCCTTAAATGATGTAGAGATTCGTCTATCATTCCTTCATTTGCTCAAATTAAACATCAGCTTAATAATTCCAGAAACTATCATGTATTTTTGAATGCAAGTTTAGCCTTGGTTCTATCTAAGATTTACAGGGCTAGAAAAGGTCATGATTTTCTTTCCCGGAAGTTGTTATCTTTACACCTATAGCTTTATCATGTGATGTCCGTAGCTCTTTGGGCGAGGATTGAAGCATGTTCAGCTTTAAAAAAATCTTCACCTTGAAGAAATTTGGAAGAATAAGCAATCCATAAAGTTTCTCAAGCTTGCAGAAAGATCCTCTTCTCCTGGGAGTCTTTCTAATTTGTCATGTTATTCATCTTGTAGTAGAGTCAATGGCATTCAAATATATGTGCATCATTCATGGATCAACAACGTCGCTCTTCCAGAAGTAGGATCTTGAACTTCCCCAATGAATGAAAAAGTGGTTTCATATTTTCTATGTCAACCGGGACGCAATAATATTTCAAGATTTGATTATGGTTGCATAGATTCTACATATTCCATGGCTTCGCTTCTTATACCTCCTCTCTCTTCTATTCATCCTGGGAAAATGATTTATCCAGCGTGGCTATCTCTCAAGAAGTCTCTTGTTTGAGCTCTTCATGTTTCATGGATATTGCCTTAACCTTCCCTCTCATCCTCACTTGGGTTCCATCATTGTTACCATTCTTTAGATCCCTCTTCCCTCTAGCATATCTATTGATGCTGATAAGAAATCCTCTACGCACCCTCCTTGTTGTGATCATTCATCTCAGTAGTTTGACTCATTCCTCGACCTGAATTTTCACCCTTCCTCCGCTATTCATTTCCCTCTGACCCCCTCATTCCATTCTTCAGCGAGCGATGGTTTCTTCAACTAGGGGGAAGGATTCACCAGGATAGACCATGGTATTAACCCCATCGGTAATCCAGCAATTGATTTTTGGTCGTTGAGGTCCAATATGCCCCTCTTAGATTATGGTCCTCTTAGTAATAACATTAACATTAATCATAATAAGAGTAAAGATTACTTTAATAATAACAATAATAATAATATGATAGTTGTTAATAATAGTATTAATGATGATGATTTAGTTATTAATAATAATAATACTAATGGTAATGATAATAATGATAATAAGTTTTATCCCTCTTCTTGTAATAGTAGGGTGGTTAATCTTTCTAGCTTCTCTTCTGATCCCCCTATCTTCAGTCTTCTAGAGAAAGGATTAAATTTCACCCTTGCTCCTAGAAAATTTCCTGTTCATGATATTATTTGCAACATCAAATTTTGGTTTAGGGGTTTACTGGACAACACTAAGGATATCATCAGACAATACTATGAAGTTGAAAGGAAAAGCCCTCTAAGAGAAACATTAGCAAGCTTGAATTCAATTCCCTCAAATCTTTGAACAATAACAAGGACATTGTTATTCTCAATGCAGACAAAGGTGGAGCTATGATTATCTTAGATAAGGAAGATTATCGGAGAAAAATTTTGGACCACCTTTGTAACAATGGAAGATGCAGAAAACTCAATAAGAATCCCTTAAAGAATATCTCTAAAAACATGGCTCTAGTAATAAAATCCAGTAGCATTGTTATCTACTTGAGCCATAAACTCATAGAGAGTAACCCTATCACTCCCAGGATATATGGTCTTCCCAAGATACATAAGGAGGGGGCTCTCCTGAGACCATTTGTCAATGCTATAGGAGGGTCAGCCTATCTTCTGGCAAAGTATTTAGCCCAAAAGATAAAACCCCTTGTTGGCCTTACAAAGTCCTTTGTCAAAGGATCTTCATCATTTTTCAATGAGTTAAAGGGTATAAGGTTTGAGCCTGGAGATTTTCTTGTGAGTTTCTACATGGTATCCCTTTACACTAATATCCCCATCAATGAGGCCATTGAGGTTATAAACTGTATCACGAATCATGATACTACTAAATTTAGATTTGTCTTACCTCTACTTTCTTCGGCTTTGAAGGGTAATTATATGAACAAATGTGTGGTGTTTCCATGGGCTCCCCCCTTTCCCCTATTGTAGCTAATATTTTCATGGAGGAATTTGAATCTAAATATTTGTCCTTAACTTAATATGGGGGTCTTGGACTAGATGATCCGGAAGCACTAAGTAAAGTTTTAGGGGCGAAATTATGGTGGCGTTGGGTAAAAGACCCAAAGGCACAGTGGGCTAGAATCTGGAAAGAAAAATATGCCAGCAATTGGCAAGATAATGATCTAATAAGGATGTCTGGCATCATAAAGGGCTCACACATCTAGAATAAGGCCTGGGGGAATAGAGGATTAGTACAAAAAAACAGCTTCTGGGAAATCAGAGATGGTGATCTTGCTTTGTTTTGGGAGGACAAATGGCAACAAGAACCTACACTGTTAAGAGAGAACATTCTGGACCTCAAGAAAGAAACAGATACCAAAAGGTTATTTAAGGTAAAATATTTTTGGGATCAAACCAACAGTGAAGGAAAATGGAGAACCTGGAAGAATATGAATCACAAGGAAGATAGCCCACTGAAAGCCAAAGCAGAGGCACTTCTGACAATGTTGAAACAAAGAAAAATATTAGTGACGGGGGGGCATGACCAACTTAGATGGGGCAACAATAATACAGGCACCTTCAATCTTAAGGAGGTAAAACGCATACTCCTTGAGCTAGATTCCAATGAACCGGACAGGGTTTGGCAAAACACATGGAGACATCAAGGATGGATGAAGATTAAACTCTTCATGTGGTTAGTTCATCATAGGAAAATTCTGACTTGGGATAACATTTGGAAGAGGGGTGTTCTGGGCCCTTCCAGATGCCAACTCTGTGAAGCCCAAGAGGAAACAATGGAGTACCTTCTCAATAATTGCATTTTCAACTCTTGGCTATGGGATACTTTTGCCACTATCTTCCAGCAGACAGACAAGGACAAAGGAAGCATTATCAATACCCTAATCAATTGGAGACGCAACTTCTCTGATTTTGAACTTCTAGGCTCAGCCTGGGCTTTAACGCCAAGCTTCATAATATGGACTGTCTGGAAAGAAAGGAACAACAGAATCTTTAAGAATGAAAAACGTTCCTCCCAACGCCTTTTTGAGCAAATCTTAAGACAACTTAAGGAGACAGTAAGTACCATAGTGCGAACTTTCCCTAAGAATCCACCTTCAGAAGCTGAAACGCATATACTTCTTAAGTTAGGTATGTAGGGGCTTATTCCACAAGGCCTGGACAGGAAGGTTTTGAAAATGGATACTAAGCGGGATTATTGGCATCCTCCCCCTCATGGTTTTTTGAAATACAAAATTGATGAGGCTTCCCAAGATAACTCGGGTATTGTTGGCTGTGGAGGGGTGTTAAGGGATGAAAATGGTAGTCTCCTTTTCATTTTCCATTGCCATTTGGGATGAGCCACTAACAATATGGCGAAATTAATGGCTCTTGAGCAATGTTTAGAATTCCTAAAGCAGGATAATCTCCAAAATGTTATTGTCGAAGTTGATTCAGACTTAATCATAAACTCGGTTAAAAGAATCAGCTATGGCACGGAGCCAGAAAAAGTCTCAAAACAATGGAGACTACTCCAAGTCTTTCAAAGGATTTAGCTTCATCTTTGTGGTTTACGTACTGTGAGTTTTAACTATGTGTGAAGGACAGCAAACAAATTGGTAGACATATTGGCCAATCAAGGAGTACTATGTACCAAAAGCAGGGTTGTGCTGAGTTGGCCTGAGATGCCTCTGAATAGATTAAAGGCACAATGTCACGACCAGGAAGATGAGGACATAATGGTGTTTCGAAACAAAGACATAGAGGTGGGGTATAATTGATTTGCATTCTTTATGCAGCATTTTTCCCGAAGTAAGAACATTCTGGGGATGCAGGTCATTGTCGGCCTCCCCAATCTTCGACAGTACGAACACAAAAGTTTTAGATGGGAGTTGCTGAGTAGATATAGTTCTACAGATGGTCAACCGAATAGATGGATCATCATTTTACACGATTTCATGCAACAACGGAGAAGGGAAGATGAGTGGGGCTGGAATTCTGACTTTCCCAGCAGCCTTAAAACCCTCATTTTCCTTTCTGTGGCTACATTACAGCTCGCGAGGTGGTTTATCATCCATCGCACGCCCTTCATACAGAAGTGGTTTTGTGGAATTGAGAGCGATTCCACTCACCAAGCAACACGTAGCATAGTACGGGGAAGGAATACCGCCCTCATCGCGCGGTAATCTTCGGTGTGTTAGACTCGTGTTATATGCTCCTCAGCCGTCGGATTATGCAAGATGGAACAAGCGAGCATGTTGGTGGGTCCAGGATGTCTATCGCGTGGTTAATCGTCGGGCTACTTGGTATTGCGATACTATCCTTCGCCGTTGGATCTGGCATGGAGGATCGATGGTCAAGGAAACGGGTGCTGATCCAGGGAAGAATATCTTCCGGGCAGGTTTCGCGTCTTGGTGGGAATCGGTGGCTTTCACGCGCTCTACATGCTCGAGGGTTATCCCCCCTTCCAGACCCGAAATCCTTTTAGTTGAGTCCCTAATTCCTCATCAGGTCCGATTCTAAATTTTAATTGTTTGATTGTTTCCAGCCCGATTGGAGCCTCGTCCGTCCGATCTCTGAGGGGAGATCAAACGGTCTTGGCTTTGTTTATATTCTGTGGATATTGTAGCTTTTTTTTTGGACTGAGGCTCAGTGCTTAAGCCTTTACCTCAGGGCCCTAGGCTATAAGCAGATGGTTTTTCTTAGGCCCACAATTCCTTTGGGAATGTTGTATATTATGTAAGTTGTTTTTAGATTTAATGGAATATAAGGTATGACTCTTGCTTCAGCAAAAAAAAGATAAATAATATTAAACATATATAAATATATATAATATAATATATATATAGATAAATAAATACGATATAAATAACTAATAATATTTAAATATTAAATAATATAAATATATTTATTAGAATATGAATTTAAGTTTAATTAAATCATAAAATATTAATAATATTCAATCTTAAGATTAGTTTTTAATCCTTGGTTATATCGATATATATAAATAAAAAAAAGAGTCAAATATCATAAAACCTTACAAATGATAGTCGTTATTAAGTTAGATATAAATTATAGAAATAAACAATAATTAAATTTATCAAATTATCTAATATATTATTAAACATTCCCTTTCCCCTCGCCTCCCCTCCCCCAAGTTGTTTTTCTTAGGCCCACGGTCTTTTGGGAAGTGTTATATAATGTAAGTTGTTTAGATGTAAATGGAATATAAAGCATGACTCTTGCTTCAGCAAAAAAAAAATAATATAAACATATGAATAAATATATATATAAATAGATATATAAATATATATATAATTATATAAACTATACATAATATATAGATATAAATATAAAATATATTATAAATAACGATATAAAACTATATAATTTAAATATAAATAATATAATATAATATTATGTATTAGTATAATAAATTAATTTAATTTAATACAACAAAAATATTATTATATATTCAATCTTGATTATTATTTTTAATCTTTGATTATTATTTTTTAATCTTTGGTTATATCGATATATATAAATAAAATAAAAGAGTCAAATATCATTAAAACCCTTATCGAATATAGTCGTTATTAAGTTGATATATATATATGAAATAAACAATTATTAAATTTATCTAAATGTTATTAAACATTTCCCCTTTCTTCTCTCCTTCCAAGTTGGGTTTTCTTAGGCCCACACTTCCTTTGGGAATGTTGTATATTATGTAAGTTGTTTTTAGATTTAATGGAATATAAGGTATGACTCTTGCTTCAGCAAAAAAAAGATAAATAATTGTTGAATTGAGGCTTATGTGATCCATAATAGTTATAAGTAGAACTTCGGCGTAAATCACATATAGAAAGACCTTTGTCGACGCGTTTCGAACCAACTAGTGTGGTTCATCGTCGGGACCAGTTGAAGAGATAGATCCAGCTTCACATGTTAAATAGTCTGAGCAGAGCCTCCAACGGCTATCTTACCTAACAGTTAATTTTGACCTAGGAACCCGACTCAAAAGTCAATTAGATAATTTCAAGGAAGATGGTTAATATATATATATATAAATTA
>APFE030487053.1:131790-148046 GCA_000404065.3 Pinus taeda | reverse complement strand
CTTTTCATTGAATATTACATCTTTGCTCCTAATGATTTTGTGATTTTCATAATCATATAAGCGATAACCAAATTCATTAACACCATATCCAATAAAGGTACATTTCTTTGACTTTGCTTCAAGCTTTGTTCTATTTTCTTTATCAATATGGACAAAGGCCTCACAACCAAAAGGCTTTAAAATGAGTAGTTTACCTTTTTACCTATCCATGCCTCCTCTGGAATACCACCATCCAAGGAACTTGAAGGCCCTCTATTTATTAGATAAAAAACAGTGTCTACAGCATCTGCCCAAAATTGTAATGGTAATCTTGGATGCAATCTCATGCACCTTGTACGCTACATGATTGTCCTGTTAATCCTTTCTGACATACCATTTTCTTGTGGTGTTCCTGGAAGTGTCTTCTCTCTGCAAATTCCATTTTCTGAATAGTACCTATCAAACTCTTTGTTGCAATATTCACCTCCATTATTTGATCTGAGACACTTCAACCTTTTCCCTGTCTCATTTTCAACCAAAGCTTTCCATTTCTTGGAAGTATCAAATACTCCAAATTTATTTCGAATACAATAAATCCAAGTTTTCTAGTTGCATCATCAATAAAAGTAACATAATAATGAGAGCCATCAAGAGATGATACCTGAGCAGGTCCCCATACATTTGTATGCACAAGCTCTAATTTTTCGCTCTTCTTTTCTTCCCCAACTCAAAGGAATCTAACTCTCTTATGTTTTCCATAAACACAATTTTCATAGAATTTTAAATCAACATGCTTCAAACCAGGCAACAAATTTCTTGAGTGAAGAATCTGCATCCCCTTCTCACTCATGTGCCCAAGCCTATGATGCCACAATTCCATATCTTCTCTTTTAGAGGTTAAAGAATTAACAGAATTAGAAATACCATTGCATAAATATGATGTACCAACCTTTCCTCTTTTCTCTATTACCAAGGATCCTTTAGTGACCTTCTAGGTTTTATTTGTGAAAGTAGTTACGCAACCTTCACCTACCAACTACCCTATTGAAATCATATTTTTCTTCAGATTTAGAACATGCCTTACCTCCTTCAATAGCCATTCATTTCCATTCTGTTGTTTTATGAAAACTGTACCCATTCCAACGATTTTACAGGGTTTATCATCACCCAACCTGTCCAAAATCTCCTTGAACATAATCATGAAAATGTTTCTTATCAGGTGTGGCATGTAATGAGGCCCATAAATCTACCACCCAGGCATCAATAATATTTTCTAATGAAAGAATCAAAGCATCTTGCAACACATCACCTGTTACATTTGCTTCATGATTAGTTTCTTGCTGCGCGTCTCCTTATTTTCCCTTCTGAGACTTGCAGTCTTTCTTCAGGTGTCCTTTCTTCCCGCATTTCCAGCACACTATACCTGATCTGAACTTGGATCTGCCTTTTCTTGACTTACTATGATATGCTGGGATCTTTCCTCTTTCCATTTTTCTTCCTCTAGTCTCTGCAGTCAAAGCATTGGTTGATGTCTCACTGGAGCTTTTCCATCATATTTCCTTGCTAAGGATTGCACCGACAACATCATCAAACTTTAAAGTACTAGATCCAGAGATAGAGTTACTAATGGCCATAACTAAGCCATTCCAACTTTCTAGCAATGAGCACAAAAATAACAGAGCCCTAACTTCATCATCAAAAGATACCCCTATAGAACTTAACTGACTTGTAATTGTATTAAAATCATTTAAATGATCAGAAACAGATCCACCTTCTGACATCTTCATATTAAATAAATGCTTCATAAGAAATACCTTATTTGAGGCCGAGGGTTTTTCATATAGTTTAGCCAATGCCGACATTAAACCCTATGTTATCATTTCCTTTGAGATATTAAACACTACCGACACCGCTAAGCACAGTCGTATTGTTCTAAGTGCCTTTTTGTCAAGAATATCCCATTCTGTGTCTGTCATACTCATCGGCTTCTTTGTATTTCCTCTTAATGGTAGGTACAAATCTCTCTGATACAGATAATCTTCCATCTACATCTTCCACAACTGGTAGTTTTGGCCATTGAATTTTTTCGACCCTAAACCTACCATCTTCTGCCATTGCTCCCACTCGAACCAGGAACCTTCTCTCCTGCGAGTTTATTAGCCAAATATACCTTTGGCTCTGATACCAGTTGTTAGAAAATTATATATTACAGAGCAATGGAATACATAAAATATTGCAGAAATATAAACACAGAAAATGCATAAAACAAGAGAGACACAGATATACGTGGTTCACCTAGTTTTGGCTACGTCCACGAAGAAACAGCCATTCCTTCTTTTATTATATTATCCAACAAACTAGAGAGATATGACCTACAGCAGATCCGCTGTAACTCCCTCTTCGCTCTCAATCTCCTCTATCTTCCGCACTCAAAATACAAAGATATAATAGACGCAATAGAATTCCCTCATATATAGTGAGGGGTTGCTTTATAGGGAAAAAAAACCCTAAATTAAATATAACTTCTACCATCATATCATCCACCTAATGAATAGCCTAGATTGACTAGAAATTACTATACTTTTACAAGGCAATTTTATATCTGTTTTTAGCTTCGAGGGCACTGCCCCCAATCCCCCGCTGGGGGACCGCTAGCCCCCAGACCCCCCAGCCAGGGGGGATGGGCCCCCCCAAACCCCTACAAGGGGGGACAAGTCCCCCCCGCACCCTCCCGTGTGGAGGGGTGTACAATCTTATTTGGGTATACATCTCGCTGAGACCTTTGAATACAGAAGATAATCAGGCTCCACACCCAACAGTAAGGTTCTAACACATGGAGAGTAGGGTGAGTGTACCCCTTAGAAACATGTGGTAGCACATGGCTTGGAAGGGAACACACGAGTGAAGATTCATCACAAACTCAAAAGCATGTTAGCTAACAATCCAAAGTGATGGTTAAACCAATCAACACATTTCAGTAAGATTCATACATACTTATACAAAAGAGTCCATACATGCATGTGTAAGCAAACATATACATATACCATTTAGAGTAAACAAGATAATTGGAATACAATATGACATATGCATGAAATGTACTGGCCTTGTTATATTAAGAAGTGCAAGTTCCAGTCATACAATACATCCATGTCCAACCACTAGTTGTGGCAGTGGAGCGTTACAACCAAAACTACCTACTCATCCAAAGAGATGTACTAGCTCTGCATAGTGGAGAAGCCAAGGCTTGTTACAATACTGTCCAATCTGTCTCTAAGATAGTCTTATCGGAAGCTTAGCTGACCAAAAGCCTTTACAATGAGTTATGAGGTTCTATTTATAGCAAAGGGTGGGGTTACCCTTGACATTCCCCTTTATGACAGTTCATCTACCCTCACGACTCTTCATCTACTCTATGACTGTTACATCCAACTATCGACACTTGAACTTCCACTTAACAAGATGTTACATTACAATGCACATGTGCCCATGTGAGACAAAATGGCTTAAGGAAGCCATGCAAGACATAATTGACACTCAGTCCATTGTCATGAGACCAACTCTTTGACATGCTTATGATGGTGAAGGTGGTGATCTGATGCCAAGCTTGGTCATCCTTGATGGTGTGCATGCACTCCTTGGTGACATCTTGTTGAAGCAAACTATTGCCTCCGTTGTATCCTGGTGCATTGGTATGGATCCTCCATCCAACTCATCTGCTAGCATGTGCATGGTCTTCTAGGGTGTGAACAAACCAGCAACACACTTATGCATAGTGTCCATGTTGATCTTCCAGTGTGTGTTGGTGATCATGCGCATCAACTGTCAACTACATGTTCTGCTCCAGTTGGACTTGCTTCTTCTATTTGCCTCAGTGAGTGTGCCAAATGGGTTAGATTGCATGTGTGTGCATAATTACATGCATGCTTTTGAATTCAATTGCATGCAATCAATAACACCACTCACCATGTCTGCTCCATGCCAACTGCAGGGATAAATATATAGCTTGTACGAGCATAGTTTCATCTGTTTGTGCATGTTGCGCCCCCTGTTGTACTTGTTCCTGCTGCAACTCATTCTCTTGTCTATGCATCTCCTATTCTTCCTTGAGTTGCTACTTGAGCACATGCAACTCCTTTTCTATTTCATTCTCTTCCTCCACATGATCTTCATGTCACACTGTCACCTTATAGCCTGAGTCTCCAAAGTTTCTTTTACCACAAGTGGATCTACTTGAGCTTGCAACTTGTTCCACCTCTGTGTTGTCAACAACCTTTGTCTTGCATTCATTGTATCCATTATGCTTCCTTCAACTACTATTCATGGTGTTGCTTGCTGTGATGCTACTGTCATACTATATTGATGTCCTTGACTACAAACAACTTGATGTCTTCGTGGGTAGGTAAGTTCATAAACACTCAATCAACTACATCCCCAAGTGTGCTTTGAATGGTGTCTTTGACTTTGCTCTCTTGGAAACCATTTTATCTATGCTGCTGAGAGGCAGATGAACACATCTGATACCTAGAGACATGTAAACACTCATGGCAAGAAATCTATCAGTCGAAAACCAAAATGAACTTGAGAACTGACTTTCAACATACCTATGTGACTGATCATGAAGGTTGTGCATTTTCCACCGGGAGGTCGGGAGACTGATTGCCAAGACTGCGTAAGGCATGGTTCGAGCTGTCAAGAGGCTGAATGACTGTTGGAACTGCACAATACATAATCCATCCCAGCTGCTGATTTTTGGAATTGTGCACTATGAAATTTTCGTCAGCAAGTGACATGCAACCAGCAAACTGCATTGCGCAGTTTTTGGGGCCAATGAGACACTGCCTCCAATAATTGTGCAATGCAAGCTTGGAGGTCAGTGCTTGGCTAGACTTGCGCAATTTATGGAGGGAAGGCAGAGCCTTCGCTTCTGGAAATGCGTAGTGCTAGCTAGGCAAGGCACGATCTGGGCCAAGGTAGCCTAGTCTGGCCAACGGACGACTAAAAATATGAGAAGTGTGAATGCATGAGGAGACGAGTGCAAACCAGACTGAATGATCATTCATGCAAAAAAAAAGTGTAGGATTGAGGAAACGAGAAAGCACGCAATTGTGTGAAGAGAGTCATCGTAACGTCGACCATCCATGCAAAAATAGTTCCATGCATGCGACAGCGATGAGATGCAAACAAAAACTGAAACAGTGCTAGTACAAGCTACTATGCATGTAAACAATAGCAAGCACTCTCTGAAATCAAGTAGACATCACTCACACAAAGAGAAACAAGAAAATCAATAGAAACATAGTGCAAGTCATGAAAAACAAGCTTACCCCAAGACAACTGAGTGTGAGTGTGAACAAGTGTGAGAGTGTTGATAGCTTGTGGAAGGTTGTGAAGTGCCCTTGATTTTGTGTAGAAACTTATGAGTGAGAGAGAAACTTTGTTGTTGGGAGATCCATCTTCAAAGAGTGAATGCTTGAAGAACATGCTGGCTAGATCTCTGAGAAGGCTTGCGACGTCAAGACTCCGATTGTTTGCTTTCTCTTATTTCATTATTAATACAATCAATGATGTTTTCCTATGTCTTGTATGTGATGTACTTGATAGCTCATGAATTCTTAACTTTGTGAGTAAACAGATCATTGTTGTTTTCCGGTTACTTGCTTTGTTGTATTTCCTTTGCATTGTTTCAGGTTGATCACTCGTTGAGGAGAAGGAAGCAAAAGCTAGAGCAGCGCAACGGAACTCCATTGACCACTGGTTGAGGTAGGCTTCCAACTTTGACTGTTTAAGGAAAGATATTATTGATCTGTCCTTGTTTGTGACTAGACCCACTCTAGGGCTAGGGGGGTTGCCTATGTCCACAGAGGGAACGCTTTCTTGCATCACACGAAGGTTAGATAAGCTTGTGTTGGATTTTATTGTTGAATGCTAACTAGATCAAAGCTTAAATTAGGAGAAGGAGAGTTGGTTGAAACTAACCCAGAAATTGGAAGAGTCTACCCTAAGAGGAAAATGTCAAAAGAAAACCCCTTGGAATCAGACTCCCAGTTCAAGGATGGTTTCTTAACCATGAAAGCCATGGTAGAAGAAATGTATAGGGAATTTAAGAAAGGTAGAGATGAAGACTTATCAAACTCCAAACAAGATAAAGGAGTAGAAGAATCTCTCCTCCATGACCACTCTAAAGGCAAAGGGAAAGAAGAAAAACTTCCCACACCTCCTAGTAGCCTTGAAAATAAAAATAAAACATCTTTGATTAAATTAGATGATAAATTTGATTTTCCGATATATGATGTAGAGTTGAATGCAGAGGAGCTGGATAATTGGATTAGACAGATTGATGTTTATTGCAGAGTGTAGAGCATCGATTCAGACAAGAGTAAGATTCAGCTGGCCAACTTACACCTTGGAGGCACTGCCTTGGTATGGTGTGAAGGCAGGACACAAGATGACATGAAGAAGCATGGTAAAATTCTTTCTGTCTGGAGTGAATTTGTTTCTGCAATTAAAAATCAATTCTATCCACTAGCCTATATGCAGCAAGCCATGATGAGCTAGCAAACTCTTCGCCAATTAAAAGGGCAAAGTGTACAAGGTTACACCCAAGAATTTAGGAAAAAAGCTTTGATTCTAGGAATTTCTTTAGACTCACCCGAAACTCGTCTAAAGTATATAGGTGGTCTACACATCTACTTAAGGCACACTATTCTCATGTTTAATCCCACTAGTATAGATGACGTATCTATTCAGGCTACACATCTAGAGGCTAGAGGCAAGAATGTGAACCCAGAAGTCGGGGGATCATCAAAACCCACTACAAGAAAAATCAAGGAAAAGAGAAAACATAAATGGAAAGAGAGGAAGACAAATGTTGTACAAAAGACCAAGCCTTCATGCACTCACTGCAAGAAAAATGGACATGATGATGAACACTGCTAGATCCTGCATCCAGAGCTGAGACCCAAGAAGTTTAATGGCAAAAAGAAGAAGACTACTGCAACTATTCAAAAGGATTTAGGGTCAAACTCAGGAGATGAAACAACAATCGCAACCACAAGTATGAAAGGTAAACATTCTGAGGCGTCTACTAATAATTCTGCACAATCTACTGATAATGAAGAAAATGAGGGGAAAAGAAATGAGCTTTTTCATATTCGAGTTATTTCCAAGCATAAAAAGATTGATACTTTGTTTGATAGTGGCTCACAAGTAAATTTAATTTCTGAAGCAATTGTAAATAAGTTGGGATTACTAACCACACCTCACAAGAAACCATATCCATTAGGTTGGTTATGTGATAAAGCAAAGCTACAAGTGACTAGACAATGTAAGCTTAAGTTTTCTTTTGGGTCGGAATTTGTAGATGAGGTTGAGTTAGATATAGTTCCTTTGGATATATGTGGAATTGTTTTAGGAAGTCCTTACTTGTATGATAGGAAAGATATTTGTCTATAGAGCTGAGAACAGGTATCAACTCATTAAATATGGAATTGAATATATTGTAAGAGCTCATAAACTCAAGAATAATTATACTCTCATAAACTCAGGGTAGATGAAAAGAATTGTAAATTCATGTAAACAATTTTTATTGATGGTTGTAAAGGAAAAGAAACCTGATAAAACCAATGTATTTGAGGGCCATGATGCTAAACAGCAAGCTGATTTAGAAAAAATTATTTCAGAATATGATATACTATTTCAAGAACCTGGAGGTCTACCACCCAAAAAGGAAATAGTACATTGCCATGTGGGTCTCCAATTGTCTTGGTGAGAAAGAAAGATGGGTCATGGAGAATGTGCATTGATTACCGAGCACTGAATAAGATAACGATCAAAAATCATTATCCCCTTCCTCACATAAATGATCTATTAGATCAATTGAAAGAAGCTGTTTATTTTTCCATGTTGGACTTGCATAGTGGTTATCTTCAGGTCAGAGTTGCAGAGAAAGATGCATGGAGGATTGCTTTCGAGACAAAGCAGGGATTGTATGAATGGTTGGTTATGCCTTTTGGCTTAACTAATGCTCCTGCTACTTTCATGAGAGTAATGAATGATGTACTCATACCTTTTCTTGATGATTTTGTCATTGTATATTTGGATGAAATTCTTATATTCAGTAAAACATGGGAAGAACATTTAAAGCATGTCAAGAAGACTCTAGATGTTTTGAAAGGAGAAAATCTTTATGTTAAGCTCTCAAAATGTGAATTTGGCAAAACATCTTTGAATTATTTGGGTCATATTGTAGGGGTGGTGAATTAAAGATAGATCCCTCTAAGGTTGCAGTCATTGTAAACTGGCCTAAACCCAAATCTGCTATAGAAGTGAGAAGCTTCCTACTAGTAGCACGGTATTAGAGAAAGTTTTTTTCTAAATTTTCCTTAATTGCAGCTCCCTTACATGCTTTAATAGGATTGAACAAGGTGTTTCAGTGGGGAGGCAAACAGCAGAAAGCTTTCAACACCTTAAAAGAAAATATTAGTATAGCACCAGTACTAGCACTACCTGATCTTCAAAGGCCATTTGAGATTGAAATGGATGCCAGTGACTATGCCATGGGAGCAATGTTGATGCAGCATGATAAACCCATATGTTATCATTCTGAGACATTTAATTCTGCAATAGTAACTTAACTATCCCACATTTGATAAAGAATTGTATGCATTAGTACAGAGTGTGAAAAAGTGGAAACATTACCTAATGGGAAAATAGACAGTTATACATACTGATCATCAACCACTTCAATATTTTCACTCACAAACTACATTGCAGCAATCAAGACACTATAGGTGGAAGGGTTTTCTACAACAGTTTCAACTAGTCATCAGATATAAAAAGGGCATACACAATAAAGTTTCATATATGTTGTCCAGACCAATCATAAATGCATCTACTATACTTAAGCATAATTCATTATTGCATGAAAGCTACATTGAACAGTATGCTCAAGATATAATTTTTAAATATGTATATGTAACTTTAATTCATGGAAAACAAGTAGAAGAATTGGATTATCATGTTAAGGACCAACTCTTGTATCATTTTGGAAAGTTATGCATTCCACAAACTGAAAGAGTAAAGATAATTTGAGAAGCACACACTTCTCTAGTATCAGGTCACTTTGGTGTAAGTAAAACAGTTGCATAGCTGCAAATATTTTGTTATTGGCCAAAACCGAATGAGACAATTTCTAGATATGTAAGAGGATGTACCATGTTTTCTAAAAGCAAGCCTAACAATAGAAAACTAGGCTTGTACACTCCACTACTAGTTCCTTCTCATCCTTGGGAAAGTGTTTCCATGGACTTTGTTGGGGGACTGCCTAAAATCTAGAAAAGGTCATGACTATTTATATGTTGTTGTGGATAGGTTCAACAAAATGTGTATTTTAATACATTTTAACAAACAGATTACAGCCGAACAAACTGCAAGGTTGTTCTTTCAACATGTATGGGTTCATTTTGGATTACCCACTTCCATTATATATGATCGAGATACCCAATTTGTTGGGAAATTTTGGGCAAGTTTGTGGGAATTGATGGACACCACACTGAAGAAGAGCATATATTTTCATCTGCAAACAGATGGCCAAACAGAAGTGGCCAACAGGACAGTGATCCAGTTTCCCAGGGGCTATTGAAGCAAGCATCCCAAGCTTTAGGATGAACATTTATGTTATGTGCAACATGCTTACAACCGAGCTAACATTCTTCTACATAGAGATCTCCTTTTGAGAGTTGTTTTGGTTTCACACCAAGGTCTCCCTTGGATTTTGTCTTTGGTAAAGATATAGCGGTTGATGGACATAATGATGTTGAAAAGGCAACCAAGTTCATCGAACAAATCCAAGAGATTCACCAGGCAATATAGGAACGGCTGGAAAAGATCCAAGCCGAGTACAAGGCAAGGCATGATAAGCATCAGATTGAGCATAGTTTCCAGGTTGGTGATCAAGTCTGGCTATATATCAGCAAAGATATAATGCAAGGTGAAGGTAAGAAGCTGAAGCCAATAAGGTATGAAACTTTCAAGATACTTGAGAAAATTGGTGAGAATGCTTTTCACCTTGATTTACCAGCTTACATGCACATCTACTCAGTTGTTAATGCAGACAGCTTGAAACTATTTGAGCCTTCATTAATTGAAGATCCTGAAGATCAGAGTCAATTGCCTTCTATTGATGATCTTTTGACTGATATCTCAATGAGTTGCAGGAAGATACAGTTCTAGACAGGAAGGTGAGAACTATGCACAGAGGGGATGTTGAGTACCTCAAGATTGGACTCAAAGGTTCAAAACCAAGTAGTGAAAAATGGGTAGAAATTGGACAAGCGAGGAATCTATACCCTCACTTGATTGATGCTTAAAAACCATTTTTTGGTGGTCCAAAAGAGTTTTTAGTGAGAAGGCCATGATCCGAATTGGATCCTAAAGAACTCTCTAAGTTTTTAAAGCTTTGTAAAATTCATGCCAAAGTTTCAAAGACTTACAAAGGTCGAGCTTATCAGAAATACCCTTGGAACAGTTGTAATTTGTGAGCAGCGTGGAGCAACGAGGACCCTCGGTCAATTGCACGGACTGTTGGCCCATGGTAACACGCACTGCCACAAAACAACAAAACGGGAGGTGTTTTTTAGTAACGGGGGAGTTTTCTGATATGCAATTATTGACAAGTCACTAATCGCATTTACAGATAAAACCCCTCAGAGAAGAAAAGCTCCGAGTGACCCAAACATGAAAAGTCAAAAACCATACGGAATTCGCCGATTTCGTCAGAGGCAGGTCCCACACAGAACTGATAGGATATTGGAAGGACTTCAAGTGGTAAGCGGTTTCAATCGAGTCCTGCCTGATGCCACACACTGGGTGCCATGAATCCGGTGGAAGAGAGAGAAAGTCGCTCACATCGGACATGTAAATGTCATGCAACTTACCCACCCAATGTGGATGGAGATTGTAGGACCTGGAGGCTCCAGATCGACGATGGACATGCGATTCAACGGATGACCAGATTCAACAGGGTAAATAGGCCGAGTTGTATAAAGTTTGAAGTCCGAAATGAACGATGAGTTGGCAGAAGAATCATGTTCACGAGAAATCTGGGAGTTAAATGGAAATAATGACCATTCAAACATTTCCAAGTGAATTGACACTCATTTCGTTATGAAACAGGTGTCACCTCCCTGTGAAGCATTACACAGTGATGATGACACAGAACAGGGGAATTCAAATGGACAGAGGCAGATGAATCAAAATGTTGGGAAGCAGAAACGAACAGTTAGAAAGCCACGAACTGACAAAGACAAAGTAACCAGTGAAAAAAGTGAGTAAGCAAGCTAAGAGCAGAGAACAGAGAAAGTAATTCGAGCTGACCTGCAGAGCAAAGGCAACATCAAGGCAAAGCCAGAGAGAGTCAGAGAGTCTATGTACTCCCGAGAAGGCTTGAGAGGTTCAAGAAAACTCCTCGGCATAGGCTTGTCATGCATGAGTCTCAGATTGGGCTCATATTACTGTGACCATCAGAGGTCGAGTTTCAGTAAAGAGAGTCTATGTACTCCAGAGACTTGGGGGATCTAAGTCCAGTCCTACTGATTTGTATCTGTTGAGTGAGACTCAAATTGAGCTTACTGTTGTAAAAACTTTTCTTAGAAAACATAATAAAGAGGCCACCATTGAAGGCTAGACCAGGAGATGTAGCCAAGGAGCATTGGGTGAACTCCTTATTAAACTTGGTTTATTTACATGTTTTCTTGTTGTGTTTTCTCTAACTTCTTCAGTGTCTATGTATTTTGCAATCTTATCAATCCATTGCATAAAGTAACATAGGCACATCCATGCACATGAGTTTGTAATACTTTTAATTCTTTTTCCTAGATAAATTCCAGATCAATGTTCCATTAGACACTTTTGAGATGTTGATGAAATATATTGACCCTTTTCATAGTTATTTGTGTCATTCATTGTTATTATTTGAAACTAAGTCTCTTGATGAAGCTAGTGTGAAGGTTATGCATCTTGAAAGCAGGGAGAACCATTATCAAGATGACCATACAAAGAGGGTAGCAACAAACAATACAAGAGGAGAAAATCCCTCTTGTACTAACTATGAGAAAGAAGCACATGATGAGGAGAATCACTGGAAACTGCATCCAAAATTGAGACCTAAGAGGAAAAACAAAAAAGGGAAGAAGAAGGCAGTTGAAAATGTGCAACAAGACCAAGAATCTAAATGAGAGTATGATGAGAAGGTCACGACAGATGCATGTTAGGTTGCGCTATATTATTTTGGACCCTATATTAGGTTGGGCGAACCTACCTATGGTTTTCGGTCCATGGTTTTGGACGCAATGGTTTTTCGGTCCATGGTATTGGATGCCTCAGCATGTATAAATATGTATTGTAACATTGAAAGGAATATAGTGAAAAATCAAGCTGGAAATCTTGGTTTTGGGATCTATGGGAAAATCTCTGTGTATATGTGTTTCATGTGTTATGCTCTCACATTGTTTATTTTCTGTGTTTTAGAATTTGTATGCAAGTAATTTCTGTATGGGGTTAAAACCTACATTTGGTATCAGAGTTGTTTTGGCTTCAAGGGGATTCCTTTGTTTCTAAGGGGTTTCACTCAGGCCTATGGTAGACCTTGTTCAGTGGGAGATCTGCAGGATCGATTCTAGTGGTGAAAGAAGATGGTAAGAAGTGGAAAGATAGAGGTCGAGAAATTTAATGGTCAGAGTTTTGAGTTGTGGAAACTCAAGATGGAGGATCTATTGATGGATAAAGATCAGTGGATCGCAATAGATCCAGGTACTAAACCAATGGGAGTGTCTGATGAAGAATGGAAGAAGTTGGATCGGAAGGCAAAGAGCACAATACGATTATGTGTCTTAGATTCAATATTGTTGAATGTATCAGGGGAAGCTACGGCGAAGGCTTTGTGGGACAAGTTAGGGACTTTGTACCAATCTATGTCTCTGGTGAATAAACTGTTCCTGCGAAAAAAGCTGTATAACCTGAGGATGAAAGATGGAGACTTGGTGACAGAGCATATGAATGCATTTAATACTGTGGTAAGTTAGTTAGTGTCTGTTGATTTTTAAATTTCAAATGAAGATAAGTGCATCAGTTTGTTGCGTTCTCCACCAGAATCATGGGATAATCTGGTTATTGTAATGGGTAGCAATGCAACTGCCTTGTAGTTTGATGAAATAGTCTCATCCTTGCTGATAGAGGAGCTGAGATGGAAAAATATGGAAAGAAAGAATGGCGATGCCTTGCCTGTACGAGGATGGTCCCAGAAAAGAAACAAAAATAAGTCATTGAGTGGGAGATGTAAATCTAGAGGGAGATCTAAATCTCTAGGAAAACCTGTAAAATTGGTGTGCTAGAAATGTGAAAAGGGAGGGAACTACAAAAGGGACTGTAAATATAAAGCTCCTGATAAAGGAAAGGGATCTAATGATGCTCCTTCTGTAGAGGCGAAAACACCTCAGATGAAGGTGGGGATGTGTACTTGGCTTCTTCAAGTACACATGTAGATCATAAGGCATGGTTGATTGACTAAGGTGAATCCTTTCACTTCACTCCCCATAGAGAGTGGTTCTACGAGTATGATAAATACAATGGTTGTGATGTATTTTTAGGGGATGATAGGAAGGCTAGAATCATTGGTCATGGAAAAGTAAAGTCGAAGTTGCAAGGTGGAAGGGTTAGAACACTTCCAGATGTTCTGCATATTCTTGCATTAGCCAGAAATCTTATTTCTGTAAGAAAGTTGGATGATGTAGGTGTAAACTTAGTGTTCGAGAAGGATACCTATAAGATGGTTCGGGGAGCACTGTTATTGATGCGAGGAGTTCAGATTGGAACTTTGTACAAGCTGAAAGGTAGCACTGTTGTTGATAGGTGCAACAGTTTTGTGGTTCCTGAAAGTGGAGCAGAAAATATAGTGGTCTCTGGAGAGAAGACCATGCTGTTGCATCAAAGGCTTGCACATATAGGAGAGAAGGGCTTTCAAATACTTCATCGTAAAGGTATGGTAGAAGGTATGAGTAATAGCTCTCTAGATTTTGATTTCTGTGAAAATTGTATATATGGGAAGCAAATCGGGTGAGTTTCCCCTCTGGTGGTAAGAGGGCGAAACAGATATTAGAGCTTATGCATAGTGATGTGTTTGGACCTGTGAAGGTTCCATCACTAGGTAAGTCTATGTACTATTTATCATTTATAGATGACTTCTCAAGGAATGCATGGATTTATTTCCTTAAGAAGAAATTTGAAGTCTTTGACAAGTTTAAAGAATTTAAGGCTCTGATGGAAAACTAGATAGAGAAGAAGATAAAGGTGCTAAGGATAGATAACGGTGGAAAGTTTTGCAGTAAGGAATTTGAAGAGTTCTGTAAGAAGTGTGGTATAGCATGGAAAAAGACTACTCCTTATACACCTCAGGAAAATGGAGTTCCAGAAAGAATGAA
Source organism: Pinus taeda (assembly GCA_000404065.3). Taxonomy (NCBI): domain Eukaryota; kingdom Viridiplantae; phylum Streptophyta; class Pinopsida; order Pinales; family Pinaceae; genus Pinus; species Pinus taeda. Next base: position 133,593 of record APFE030487053.1, on the reverse strand, counting down.
CAAGACGTTGATGGAAAGGGCAAGAAGCATGTTCAGTGGTGTCGGGTTAGGACAGGAATTCTGGGCAGAGGTGCTGGAGACAACATGTTACCTGGTCAATAGATCACCTTCATCATCGTTGGAGGATAAGACTCCACAAGAGGTATGGACTGGTAAGAAACCCTCTCTTTCGCATCTTAGGGTATTTGGATGTGATGCATATGTACATGTTCCAAAGGAGAAATAGACCAAGTTGGATAGTAAATCTGAAAAGTGCATCTTTATTTGGTATAAGGATGGTTTAAAGGGTTATAAGCTTTGGAACCCAGTAACAAGGAAGGTTGTGTACAGCTGAGATGTGGTGTTCAGAGAGGTGAAAGATGTTATTAAACATGAAGTCCAACCAAAGGAACCTGAGAATATAGAGTTTGAGCTAAAGGAGGGAGAATCAGACTCTACAGCAGAGGAGGAATCAAAATATGAAAAGCCACAAACTCCGAGTGTCAGAAGATCAGTTCGAGAAAGAAGGTAGCCAAAAAGGTATAGTCCATCTGTTTTCTGTGCAATTTTGCTTTATCTATTACTGATGATGTTCCCAGAATTGTGAAGGGAGTAGTAGATTCAGAGGATGGAAAACTCTGGAAAGAGGCCATGGTTGATGAAATGGCATCTTTGCACAAAAATGAGGCTTGGGATCTAGTGGAGTTGCCGGATAGAAGGAAACTCATTGGCAGCAAATGGCTGTTCAAGAAGAAGACAAATGTAGAAGGGAAGGTGGAGAAATACAAAGCTCGGTTGGTAGCAAAAGGTTATTCCCAGGTGCCGGGAATTGAATTTGGTGATATTTTTTCTCCTGTTGCCAAGGTAACTTCTATTAGATTACTTTTATCTGTTGCTACTGCTTTTGATTTTGAAGTAGAATAGATGGATGTGAAGACAATGTTTCTTCACAGGGATCTAGAAGAGGAGATCTACATGAAGCAAGCTGAAGGCTTTGCGGTGAAGGGTAAGAAAGAACTGGTATACAAGTTAAAGAAGTCTCTGTATGGGTTAAGACAGTCACCAAGGATATGGTATCAGAAATTTGATACGTTTATATGGGGACTTGGCTTCATCAGAAGCAAAGCAGATCACTGTGTATATTTTAAATTAATTGGTGATTGTGTTATTTATGTGGTATTGTATGTGGATGATATGTTGCTGGTTGGAAATGACCAAGAAATTATCCAGGATTTGAAGACCCATTTGTCCTCCAAATTTGACATGAAAGATCTTAGTGTTGCAAACTATATTTTGGGCATGGAAATTAAAAGAGATCGGACAAAGAGGAACATCTAGTTAAATTAGAGGAAGTATGTCGAGACAATATTGTAGAGGTTTAATATGTAGGATAGTAAATCGGTGAAGGTTCCTATTCTTGTAGGTGTAAAGTTATCTGTTGAACAGTGTCCCAAGACACAAGAAGAGTAAGAGGACATGTCCCATGTTCCATATGCAAGTGCAGTTGGTAGCCTGATGTATGCAATGGTCTGTACTAGATCAGACATTGCACATGCAGTGGGAGTATTGAGCAGGTTTATGTCAAAACCAGGAAAGGAGCATTGGACAGCAGTGAAGCGAGTTTTCAGGTATTTGCGTGGCACTAGTGATTATGGTTTGTGATACCAAGGAAGACTAGGATTGGACAGGGTGTTTGATATTCATGGCTTTGTTGATGCAGACTGGGCTGGAGATCTAGATCAAAGAAGATCTACAAGTGGGTATGTGTTTAACCTATTTGGAGGTGCAGTCAGCTGGATGAGTAAGAAACAATCTATAGTGGCA
>APFE030487053.1:108068-131599 GCA_000404065.3 Pinus taeda | reverse complement strand
TGTTCAAGTATGGGGTTAGAACAAGGAGCTATAAGGATAGACTGTGACAGCCAAAGTGAAATTTTCTTGGCAAAGAACCCTGCATATCATTCCAAGACAAAGCACATTGATGTTCAGTATCACTTTGTGAGGGATATGATAGAAGACAAAAAGGTGTTGCTGGTAAAGGTGGACACTTTGAAGAATACTGGAGATGCATTGACAAAATATGTGAGCTCTGAGAAGTTCTCCTAGTGTAGAGAAACAATGGGCATTTTAGGGCTGGAAAAATGACTAAGCTCTCCTATGGCCCCCTATGGAAAGAAAACAACAAGTGGGAGAATGTTGGGTTGTTTTATATTAGGTTGGGCGAACCTACCTATGGTTTTTGGTCCATGGTTTTGGATGCGATGGTTTTTCGGTCCATGGTATTGGATGCTTCGGCATGTATAAATATGTGTTGTAACATTGAAAGGAATATAATGAAAAATCAAGTTGGTAGTCCCGGTTTTGGGATGCAGGGGAAAATATCTATGTATATGTGTTTTATGTGTTATGCTCTCGCATTGTTTATTTTCTGTGTTTTAGAGTTTGTATGCAGGTAATTTCTGTATGGGGTTAAAACCTACAATGCATTTGTAGGTAGTGCACCAATTGACCTAGGATCAAACTTAGGTGATGAAGTGAATATTGTAGCTATCAGGATTGTAGTGGATGGACCCATCGACTTGGGTTCTGATTTAGGAAATGAGACAAATATTTCAGCAAATGTTGTGCCAAAGATGAAAAGGGAACCAAATGTGGCATGGCTCTAAGAACTCGAATAAATCAATCAAACCAGTGCGACAGTAGCTTTGACACATTCATCCAAAGAAAGTCGTTGCCATTAAAGTAGAGGTTGAAAAACTTTTGTGTGTTGGCTTCATTTTCTACCTCTTACCAATTGGGTATCTAACATTGTTCCAGTTATGAAAAAACAAGGGACAATTTGAGTGTGTGTCGATTATAGGGATGTAAATCAAGCATGTCCAAAAGAAAATTATCCTACACCCTTTATCTACCAGATTATTTACGAATGTGCCGAATGTGAAATCTTCTCATTCATGGATGGATTTTCTGGCTACAATCAAATCAATATCCTCCCACAGCACCAATATAAAACAACTTTTATTTGTCCATGGGGCACATTCGCCTATCGAAAGTTACATTTTGGTTTGAAGAATGCAAGTTCTACATTTTGGAGGGAAATGAATTATGCCTTCCATGACGTCAAGCACATTGTTAAACCTTATATTGATGATTTGCCTGCTCATTCACGAAAGCAGACTGATCACCCGCAACATTTGAGAGCAATATTTTACAGTGCTGACACTACAAGATACAACTCAATCCGCACAAGTATGTGTTTTGTGTTGGCTCTGGTCGATTGCTTGGATTCGTGGTCTCAAAAGATGGAATTCAACTCCATCCAATTAAGGTTCAGGCAATCCTTGACTTGCCTCCACCTTGAAACTTATTACAGTTTTAGAGACTTCAAGGGAAGGCAAATTTTCTGAGGAGGTTCATTCTAAACTATGCTGAATTGGCTAAAGGTTTTACTCGTCTATTGAAGAAATGGGTACCCTTCCATTAGGATTAGGTTGTGCAAGCTTCCTTTGATGCTCTTAAAGATTCCCTTATTAGAGCATCATTAATGTATGCCCCAAACTATCAAAAATATTATTACTTGTATCTCGTCGCTGCAGATACAACCATTGGCATGGTTTTAGTCCAAGAAGAAAGTGGAATTGAATATTCTATTTATTACTTGAGTCGTAATCTCAACGATACAGAAAGTAAGTATTCCTATGTCGAAAAGTTAGCTTTGGCAGCCATTCAAGCTATGCAGAGATTTCGTCATTACATTCTCCTCCATAAAACTACTATTGTTTCGGATTGCAACCCTATGACATACATTTTGTCACATCAATTGCTCGGGGACAAATATTCAAAATGGATAGTTATTTTGTAGGAGTTTCGTTTGGAATTCATCAAATCTAAATCAAATAAATCTCTTGTTTTCGCTGAATTACTTTGCCACCTTCCCTCATCCTCTAATGGTTCAACATCAAAAGCATCAATATTGGATGAGTCTCTGTTTCTTATCTCATCAAGTGATCCATGGTATGGATATATACTGGTCTATCTCCAGACCCAAGCTTTCCGGCCTAATACCTCTCACTCTGAAAAACGATGTACCCGATACCAAGCCAAATATTGTCTGATCATTGGTGATATGCTTTATCGTCGTGGTGTTGATACGATTTTACATAGGTGGCTCACTCATGAGGAAGCCGAGAAAGCTTTGAATGAATGTCATTTAGGTGCTTGTGGTGGACACTTATCTGGGTATGCTACCACGCAGGAAATTCTTCATATTGGTTACTTCTAGCGAACCATATTCAAAGATTTGCGTTATTGGTATCAGAAGTTATCATGCATGCTAGATATATGACTGAAAAACCAGATTACCACCTGCACCATTGCATCCAGTCATTGTTGTTGGCCCATTCACCAAATTGGGCATTGACTTTATGACATGTAACCCCACCTCGGCCAGGGGGCATGGGTATATAATAGTTGTCATTGACTATTTTACCAAATGGGCCGAGGCGATGCCAACATTGAACAACAGTGGTGAAATTGTTGCTTTATTTTTCTTCCACCATGTGGTTTCCAGGTTTGGTGTACCACAAGCCATAGTTACAGATCATGGATTGTATTTTCACAATCACATAATGGTTGAGCTGACTGCCAAGTTAGGACTGTCACATGATAGTTCTACTCCATACTACCCGTAAGCTAATGGACAAGTTGTGGCCATCAACAAAGTCCTTAAGCACATGTTGCAAAGAATGATTGAAGTTCATAAAAGAAATTGGCATTTAATCTTGTACTCGACTCTATGGGCATATCAAACCTTGGTGAGAAATGCGACCGGATTCACATCCTTTCAATTGGTGTATGGTTTGGAAGCAGTCTTACCAATGCAATGTGAAATCTCATCTCTCAAACTCGCAATTGACCTATTACCTGACACTTTTGAAGAAGAAGTGTGTTTCTTGGAGTTAATCCATCTGGATGAAACCCATTGTGATGCCGCATTGGCTAACGAAGCACATAAGAAACGTATTAAGGTGCAATATGATAGAAATGTCAAGCCTTGTGTCTTCTCAGAAGGTGACGTTGACTTGCTTTACAATCAGGAGTCTGATAAGCTTGGAACAGGAAAATTTGAATTGCTATGGATGGGCCCTTATATTGTTAAGCGTGTTTTGACAAAAGGTGCCTACGAGTTAGTCAACTATGATGGGATTCCATTGTCGCAGCCCTGAAACAGGTCATGCCTTAAACGTTGCTATGCTTAGTTAAGTGTAGTAAAACTCATTGTATATATGCTTTTATTGCATGTGTGTGTTTGTTTCTTTTAGAGTTTTTATTTGGTTAAGTAATCCACTTTGCATTTTTTGCAGATGTCAAACTTTTCGGAACCATTTTTTGGTTATGCCGATGGGGCTAGTCATAGTACACAGAACCTATCCTCTGCAGCATGGGCCATTTTCACTCCAAGCTGCGAGTTATTGAGTTTTAGAGCGATTTGTATTGAATGATCAACGAACAATATCGTTGAGTATAGCACGTTGATTGAACTTCTCTCTGATGCCATTTCACTTAGCATACGCCAAATCATCATTAGGCTGGACTCACAACTCGTTGTACTACAACTTACTGGCATTTATACTGTCCAAAACCCAGCAATTCATCACATGTTCCTTAGAGTTCGTATTTTGGAAAGGTATTTTGAACACATTCAATATCAGCATATTTCCAGAAATATAAACACATTAATTGATTCTCTAGTGAATTATGTGTTAAATAGACATTTGCGACATATGTAAAGTAAATATTTTCAATTCACATCATCAGTTGAATAGAATTGCATCACATAACCATAATAAAACTCTGAAAGTAAAATAGATAGTTTTTTTAAAAAAAATTACAAACAGTTTGTGTCCAAGACAAAAATTGGTCATCTAACCCGAAAACTCAAAATGTATGTAGAAAACATCTAAGTAGACTAGTGGTACTCATGATAACAGGTCACAGCCTATGCCATCATGTGTAAAAGTCTCATCCAATGACTCGGAACACCAATGGTGTGGCGCTATAGTCACATAGACAACTCCTCGAACCGAACATCCGGAATGCCTAGTGTCAAACCCTCTGTTATCACCAAAATAGGTCCCTGATAGGTTGCTAATCAGACTATCTCAGTGTAACTATTTCAAACCAAGATTTTGGCTGAGGTTTAGCCTCCTTAGCTTGAGAGGGCTCTCTCAAGGGTTAATGATATTGATTAACGATAATATAGATGGCTAACTCTATCTTGGTTTTGTATGTTTGTAGGTTAAAAAGATGAATGCTTGCTACCATTGGGCTATGGAGTCAACAAGTCAATAAATTTAGTGGCAAGATTTCTTGACATGAAAGCTGAGGCAAATAAGGTTCTTAAACAAAGACCACTCAATAACATAGGTCAAAAGAGTCATTCCATTACTAAAGGAAGTCAGAGCATAGGGTTATGAATTCTGAGTAATAGTAATGAAATCTACTGCTGATGGTTCAAAGGTGGTTTACTCACAAGATTCTAAAAAACACAATCATCTCATTACTAAAGGAAGTCAGAGCATAATTTTATGAGTTCTGAGTAATAGCAATGAGATCTACTACTCAACACAATCACTCCATTACTAAAAGAAACCAAAGCACATGGTAGTGAATTTTGAATAATAGCAATGTGATCTAGTGCTGTTGGTTCAAATATAAAACACGGTCATCTTATTGTTAAAGGAAGTCAGAGCATTAGATTACAAATTCTGAGTATTAACAATAATATCTACTACAATTAATTAAAATAACACATACATCAAGAAAGGATAGAACTCTATCAAACTCTGTTTTGTTCAAGAAAACCTTTCTGCATTATTGATTGTATTCCTTCACATAAAGCAGCAACTGGGCCAAAAATCTCCAACCCCCCTTTGCTAATTCGACCTCTTGCTTTATGTATAGCATTTACAACATGTATCCCATCATCCCTCATCAAGAGAATTCGAATTTTCCATCAGTGACACCTATTCTAACCATAAAACAAACTTTTAAATGCATTTGATAGCTAACTACAGTCCTAGAGACCTAATACAACTAGGAGTGTAACTCCTTATCATGATTACAACAACCTTATCTAAGAATTTAAAGCATTATTTGACAAATTTTAACCTCAAGAACTCAAATTTGATGAATCCTCCCACGTGGTCATCTGACTGCTGAAGACAAACCCTAGAAATTAGGTAACATGTTTCCCTGTTTTTAGGTTTAGGATCCCTGAAAATGGCACGTGGGACAGAGCCTTTATCTCCTCATCCATGACACATTTTTCAAAACTGAAGGATTTTTTTGTATCCAATGTTTTCTAGAACAAAAACCTCTCTTGGTTGTTTAAAACATTACTCCAGTTGTCCAGAATCTGTCCTTGAAAAACACATGTAAAACAGGAAAACTCCATTTTCTGAAATTAGGGTCTCAATGAAATCTTAGTATCTCCCAACTGAAAACACTTATGAAGAAAGTGCGATAGGTTATTGTAGATGGAGATTTTATGAAGAGAAACCTCTCTCAGAATTCCACAATAAGTTTTCCTGTAACCAGAAACTGATCTTGAAAAATACTTCTAAAACCAGAATACCAAGCTTGACTTTCAGCAGTTTCGTAGTGCAAGTTTAACCATAAATTCCTCCCACCTCAGAACGAATTTGAAGAAACTAAAATATGTTTTTTTATTTTGCTATATTATAAATAAAATCCTCTTTCATTTTTAAAAATTGAGTTCTCAGCTGCTCAGGACCCCTTCTGGAAGTTGACTAGTAAACGTAGAAAGCAGAGTTTTTTATGCTGAAACAAGCTTTTTCAGGGATTTCGTAGCGCGCTACGAAAACTCCTAGTTCAGTGATTTCGTAGCTAGTTTCAAAATTTCTCAAAATGGCTAAACACATGACTTTAAAAACATGATAGGGGACCAATGATAGGCAAGAATAGAGTATTGAACCTATTTGACCATACCAACAAGACTCTCTTTTAGATCTTAGACTCTAAAACAACCATGGAAAGACTAGACCAAGACTAACAACAATCCTTTGCAATCAAACTGATGTAGAAACACATGGCAAGAATTTTATGACATGGAATGAGGCTGTGAAACCTTTTTTATTATTGAAAAGAGAATGACACTTATTTAGATGATATGGCTCAAAACCTATAAGACTATGACTAGAAACAAGGCAACTTTCCAAAGCTTAGAGACAAAGATTTTAGGGTGATAACACCCTCTATGTGGTCCTGTAGTTCAGCCAGTGTCTCGGCTAAATCTAAGTCTCAGAGAACTACTCTCCCAACAGGTCTCTGTGCTGGCCCACTTGCCTCTCGTTGGTGCCCCACAGGTCGAGTAGGTCCAATGTCTGCATACATAAAAATTGACTATGTTTAGTCTTGGAAATAATCAAAAAACACAAAAAAAATGTAGAAACTTTAAAATCAAAAAACACTTTGGTCAAACAATTTACCTATAGCACCCCACTGTACTCCAACTAGTAGTGGAAATCCATCCCTGAATATGGATACTCTGTGATCGCCATATATTGTCGATCAAGCCACTCAAAGAATTCAGGGGTAAATATAATCAATGATTGACTAGCATGCCTAGCCATAAAATCTACCCATCTCTGCATCCGTGGATCCCTAGGTCCAGATACACCCAGTGAAACAAGTTGTGGCTACATAAGTGGAATTCTCTCCAAGGAGAAAGAAATTAGGATCGACCCATAGCCAAAGTTCTTTGTCTTTCCACTTTTCACCTTGGTCAGGTGTTCTTTCAAGGATGAAAGTACTGCCTCGCACCAGTTGAACACTTTTGGCTCTAAACACTCTAATGCATATTGCATGTATGATCTGTTTGCCAAATTTAGTGTTGTGTTGCCAGCAAATTTGGAAATGGTAAAGAGGATCGTCCTCAATGGTAAATCACTAACATCCCTGATGTTAATCTTTCTGTCCCTGCTAGGTTGTGCACCTGGCTGAAAAAACTATCGTATGTAATCTCTCACTGATTCTCCCCCTTTGGCAAATCCAGAAAATGAGATGGGGGCACCTCGCCTTGACAATCTAGTAAGAAAGTATATGTCATTGATGGTAATTGAGACCACTTTGTCTCTAATGTGAAATCCCTTATCAGTGGGATCCCATGAACGAACAAGGAACTACAAAAGCTCAATTTGCTGCCTCATACCAGATAATCAGAAATATTTGAGTAACCCACAATTCCTTAGGGCCTCAACCATGCCCTGGTTATTTAGGGCAATCACATCCTTTTCTTCATGCTCTCATTCTCTCCATGTAATCGTCATTCTGATCTGATGAATACCTAAAAATACAACCATAAGGCAAATTAGGATCCATTTCTTGCAAAAAATAGAAGAATTATAGAATAATTTTTGGGTGAAAACAACTTAATGAAATTGGATTTTGCGCTCAGCGCAGCCCAGCCTTAGGGATAGTGCGCTACAATGCAGGTAGCCTTCTAGGTGAGTGCACTGCAGTGCACATTTCAATGATGAAAGGGTGCGTTGATCCCAAGTTTGAAAATTGAAACCCCACAAGCCCCAAAAACTCAAAATTTTTGCCTGAAACTGAAAATGAATGATATGAAATGAAAGAGAATAGAGATAGTTCCTACCTGGTCTAGACGACATGAGGAATGGTCCACTAAATCTTCTGCAATAAGTTGGTGAAATTTGAGGTAAAAACTACTCCAAAGCACCAAAATCAAAGAGTAAATGTGAAATGGTAAAAATGAATGGTAAAACTTGTTTTTATGTTTATTTCTTGCACATTAATCGAGTAAACATTAGTTTTTATTCATTTTATCCATTGAACAAGTATTTTTAATCTATTTTGATGGTGTTTTGAGTAGATTTGACAACTGACATGCAGAATTTGACGTGCTCAAATGTAAATTGAACATCTTTGATCACAAAGCAAACTTTTATCTCTTTTTCGAGCTTTGTTAAAAATGAAAAAGGAACCCCCTTGGAGTCCTCTTTAAGCTATTTTCAGACTCTCTAAACATGAAAAGATTATCGAGCACTTGTCATTTCCATCTCGTTAATGGATTGGAATTGATATCTACTCAGTATAATTTTAACCCTTTTTCGGGCTGAGATAGATTAACTATGAAAAAGGAATATGTTGATCGAACATGAACAATAGGTTCTCTCTCATATTGCTTTATGCTTTTTCAGACTTGAGAGACAAATCTATGAAAAGGAAATTTTGGAGTTTCCTTTTCATCCCTTTTCAAACTCTTTAAACATGAAAAGGATCAAGTTATCGGTGTCGTTAAACTCGTTAAAAACATCAAATAGCGACAAACTTATCCATCTAGACAAGACTGAGTTTCACCTTCGCTAGACTCGTTAAAGCATCAAATAGCGATCGATTCACCCAAAGGGTGGAATTATACAACAAGAATATGTTATCCTCCTCAAGCTTGATAAAAATAAAGAGGTACTGGTCAGCAATGACTGGGGAAAATGGGAAAAAGGGGAGAACACTTTATGGTAGCAAGTCGCTCTTGAACATGACACTTCCACCTCATCATCGTGACTATGTGGGTTGGGTCATTCAACTTGATGGTTATCACACCATTGGTCTATTATACCATCCATTACTTTGTTTTGGGTCAATGCTACTAATTCATTTTAGTGTAGCCAACATTTTCAAGAGAAGCCATTTAGTTCAAACTTCATCCTTTGCAATACCGTAAACCTTCATTTTCATGACTGCCATTCCTGAACCTTCTGTCCTCAGCCGATTTTCATCTCCAAAATCATTTACCTCGTTTTGTGTCGTTGATGTGGGATACATCAAGACTCTCCTGCGACGAGTCACTTCTTGTCGACATCTGCACATTATCCAAGAAGTTGACTTAGAAACACCCCTTTAGTACCTTGAGGCTTGCATACATCAATGGCAGGTTTCTCGCTTCCGGCGATAGGTTGACATCACTAGCCTTCAAACGAAATACTTTGTATGGTGTTCGACATCAAATCATTTATTCACACCATGTGAAATGTACTATAGTACCTTGAGGGTCATTATCATTATCGGTGATTCCCCTTGCGTCTGTTAATGGCTTACATCATTAGCTGGTAATCAGACGATGTCTTCCCATGTTCGACTTTAGATCATCAATTCACATGGTTAGACTTGTACTTGAGCGAAAGTTTGAATGAGATTGAAGACCCCAAATCTAGTTTCATCCATTCAGGCTGTGATATTTTCAGGAGTGCTAAATCAAATGTACAATGGCTCATGGTCATCCATTCAGGGGTCTATATTTGTAGACGACTATATTTGTACATGTAATGAAAGTTTATAAGTTGAGCATGGGTATGCCTTCCCTCAGCAAGTTCATGAGAAAAAATCAAATTATCATGATATATGTATTGTAATTGATGCAGGTCACCTTCCACTTCGAAACCTCCTCTCCACATAATAAATTATTTCACTCTACATACATATATACGACTTCATGCTTTAGGGGGAAACTGTTACAGATCCATTTGGGCACATCAACCCCAACTTACAGATCAATACTATTAGGACCCATCAAACCCTAATTCAGTTGTTACATGCCCTAATGAAGTCAACCATCAGAATGCCTCCTTCCCAAGAGATTCCATGACTGAAATCATCCAAAAAATGCCTCTAAGAAGATCAGCGCAGACAGGCCTTTATCAGGGTGCACTGCAGTGCAACCCAGTACAATGCCAGGGTGCATTGCAGTGCACTTGAGCCCTCTTGGCCTACGTTGGGTGAATTTGAGAAAATATGCATTGGGCTTTGGAATATTCTTATCCATAGGATGCTTCTAGAATTTTCCCAAGGCTATCCACTCCTTTAGGCTTGAATTTGGATGAGGAAGGGAGTTAAGGAACATCAATCCCTTTATCTCTTCCTCCATGGAACTAAATCCTAAGTTTGGGAGGGCATTCAATGTCACCATTTATGGCATAACTTCCTTCATTCACCTATAAAAAGACTGCTCATCTAAGTGATCAAGGGCTGGAAATCATGGAATTATAGGGAGATGTTGTTGGTATGAGACTTGAGTTGGTTTCAAGTATTGTAATGATGTCAAAATTTCTTGCTTATTATGAGGAGAGGATGGGATTGAACTGGAGGAGTGGCACTGAATCAAACAAGTTGGGTTGTAACTCTTCCTTTTACTAATAAAGTGTTCAAATATTTTTCCATATGTTTGTATTGTTTATTGATGCTTTCGTATGTGTATTATGCACTTGATTCCATTTTATGTTTAATCAATAGATCATTATCATATGCTTTGATTGGTTTTTGTCTTCTGTCTATGTGTAGGTAATTTTCAAGCGGATTAAGTACGAAAAGGAGCGATATAATTGGTCAAGGGAGATAAGGAGTAAGCAAAAACTTCAGGTAGGTTTCTTTATTGTCTTATTTAATCGATTGGTTATAGAAAAAGTAGAGAATGATTTGCATTGTTGTTCTAGACTTAGCTACTAGTCTAGGGGTTTAGGCATTTATCCATAAACACTAAAACTTTCCAAAACACACATCCACCCAATTAACCATGCCAACCGAGGTAAAAATTAGACGAGAGGCTACTATGATCAAATTCAACCTCTTAGGTAACCTTAAGGAGGTGGAAATGACGAAACATCACATGCAGTCATCCACCATCATCAACAAAACCCTCAGGACACAACTCAACCACTGAGATAGCCTGCCACTGGGTCCCACTATTGTTCTAGACCTCTGAGTCCATAGCCACTCTCATGCTATGGGCAAGGGAGCGACCAAATACCTAACATCACTCTCATAGGCCTACTTGCTAGCGACTATGGACTAAATTTTCCAGTTCTATGCCAGCGACCCCAGGATTTAAGCCACTTTTTAAGGCCTAGAGCCCAAGCCATTGCCCAAAATGGAATGAAAGCTCATAATCAAGTAAATTACACAAAAAATGATGAAAAAGTAATAAGCTCAACAAGACCTTAACCAGACCCCTACTAGCCATGATATATATTTCATCAAACATATCATCGACATGTAACCTACAAGTGTAAACAACAGAATTAAGTGTAGGGATCTCATACTTATCTAAGAATCGCTATGAACCATTGTTCCCTCATGCCATTTGCTGCATTATCCTCTATTATTTCATAGACACATTATCCATTCATATACAAGTAAAAGCATGTTGAGAGCCATACATAGTTGTTTTGATAAAATTTTCATATAACCAACATAATAGGAGCATAACTACAATAAACATATCAGCCATGAAAATCCATATATACATCAGTATATTTGCACATAGAAATCAAGGGAATGAATTTTCCATTAATGAATACAATCAATGAACCAAATATGGGACTACCATGTTCCACTCGACCATAGAATGGTTAAGCCAAATCCCTCTTCATCCATTCACCCCCATGCCAGATTCCAAGCATGAAAGTGGGACTCAAACCAAAAGAACTCAACCAGGCATACCAAGGCTAAACCACCTCACCCTCATCAATAGAAACTAGGCTTTACGGTAATCCACCCCAGATCACTAGGCCAACACAATGAACACATCATAATAGGATTTACGGTGATCTCCACCCGATCACTAGGTCAAAGAAGCATGGATGGCACTGGATGTCTCCACCTACACCATGAAGAATTTTCCTATCTCCTAGTCTCTTAGGATATACCACAATCCGAACCCAGATCACTAGGCCCTAAACTGAGACCCACTCTCCAAGATTTACCGCATATCCCAAACTCGAGATTACTAGGCCCAACGGAGAGAAAACCACCTCTAGGTTTTATCGTATATCCTGTCATTCATCGACAAGGATTCCTAGGCCATCTGAGGAAACACAAAATCTGGCTTTACGACAACCCACAATCGGGTTTAGGGGTTACCAGGCCATGTGTTCTATCATTTCGGAGATCCACCTCACTCATCTTCGAATCCATCTGGAAATCCATCTCAACCAAATGTGAGAACCCCATCACACCATGGTTATCCAGAAATGGAAAGGCTAGGCTGAAAAACATTGTTACACCTGGAAAAACCCATGCCATGATAGAAAAGAACCACATGCAATGCCATGCATGCCAAATCTAGCAAGGAAAATACACATGCAAGTTGATACCTGCAATGAATCCTGTTGTAGTTGCTTGATCCTACCTTTCCCTACTTGATCTTTGTTTCCTCTTGCCTTCTTTTCCTTTCTTGATCGAATTCCAAAGTGCTCCAAGAAAACTCTGACTATCCAAGAGTAGGAGAGAGAGAGAGAGAGAGAGAGAGAGAGAGAGAATAATGAGAGTTCTCCAAAACTGAACTAACAAAAGGTTACCAACTAATCCTCATAAGACTTTTTATGAATGAGGCCTCTATTTTCTTTATTTTCCATTATTTTCTTTCTTTTCCCTCCTCACATGAAACATGTGACCTTTCACCTCCTTTTCTCCTAATTCATATTATTTTCACAAATAATTGTGCCAAAAATACCATTTTACCTCTCCAAAAACTTAGCCATTGCCTTTGCCAATTTCTTTAGCCATAAATAACCAAATGAACACCCTGTAGAATGTCTTGCCCAACATTAAACTTGGAATATGTGTCCCATCATCCGTGGTATTTATATATTTTTACATGGAATTTTCACCAGGGTTGTTACAGAACCCTCCCACTTGGAGAACACCGTCCTCGATGTTAAACCACACCAAGACCTCAACAAAACCACTCAAAAGCAAACATACTTCCCATGGAGCTTTATAACTTAGATCATTGTAGTATTTACAATGAAGGGCCTACTTCAAATAAAATCATCATGACAACATGATCAAATAACAACCATACTGCATACTAGAGCTTTATAACACAGCTCATTACGGTATTTACAATAACCACATATACACATATGCACATTTCCTAAACCAATAAATAAAAGGATACGATTCCCGTATCAATCACTAAGGGAATTGATAGGATCACAACTCCACCCTCAAAGTAATACCAGGATTCACCTCCTTCCCAGGAAGTCCAAAATCCACTGCCACAATCAAACTACGTCCAATGTCTAGCATTACAATCCTGTACCATTTGTCCCCTCAGTGAATAGTTAGTGGCTCACCATTCCAGGGTGCACTCCTAATGTGCATCTGATTCCATCTGTAAATGCTAATGACAAAACCAATATATCTGACCTCCCCTTATCTGCCCACACAATCCCTTGGGAAATCTAGTCACCCCGTTCTGTGTAGTCACTCAACTTCCAAGTTCCCTGGAATTCCCTATCCTGGGTGATCTATCCCTTGCCAAGGCTTCCTCGCATTGAAAGATACAAAACCAAGGCATATGCCTACCTCAAAACCGTAATACCAGTCATATCATGCTCATGGTAATCAATGGACACTATTGGGTACCAGTGTCCCACAATGGCCCTACTCCTAAAGTAATCTACCAGCATATTGCTGCATGTTCCAATTTATTTTGCTGTTGTTGCCAATTCTTGTAGTCAATTTCAACCACCCAACCAGGCATGTTCATGCATTCTTGTTCCAGGCACATATTTTCCATTAGATTCAAATAAATTGAAATAACCTCAAATCATACCTCATTGGTAGTTCGTCAATAAGGTACACTTACAATCATGTTCGCCTCCTATCACAATAAGTCAAACTAGCATTGTTGACCAAATCATCATGTATAAATATATCACATCAGGTTAGCTAAAAAAAAACCAGCATAGATCAAAATCATAAATCACATGTAACCATCATAAACCAGAATCATAGATCATGTGTAATCATCATAGACCATAATCATAAATCATATGCATAGTAAAACTAAAATAATATATTGATACTTATCTTTCAATCGATCCTTACTTCTGCCTTTGTTCTTCTAGTACACACACCGGATCGGTTGCCACACCCATAAAACACCCAATGCCTTCTCCTCCACCATGTGCACATACGCATAGTGTGCATGACACACATACAACCACACATGCCATACAACACCATGCAACGCATGCACCTATACCTTACATACAACACATACATCTACACCCAGTGTATGTACGTATATGTCCACAATGTACATCAGAAGAAATTCATCCACACACAATGTGTGACACCACAAAATGCATACATGTACACCTGGTATACAAAACAACTCATACACCTACACCCAATATACAACACAACACAATACATACGCCTACATTCAGTGTATAACACAATACATACATACACCTACATCTGGTGTATAACACTATACATGCACCTGCACCTTATGTACAACATAACATGAATACGTATCTAGAGTACAACACAATGAATGCATATGTCAAAATACCATGACTACACAATGTGCATACATATTATTGCATGCCCGCAACATAGCATGTATGACATGCACTCAATCCCACACGTACACCATTACCACATGTCTAAGCACCACTTACACAACATCACATGTACACGACACCACCTACATAATGTGTACACAACGCCATATGTATACTACACCATTGTACAACATGTACACAATACCACATGTACATAGTACCACATGCATGGCATGTACGCGACACCACATGTACACAGCACCACCTGCACACAGTGCCACTTGTACATGTACATAGCACCACATGCACACAACACCACTTGTATAATCATGCACACCACACCATATGTATGTAGCACCACATGTACAACATGCACGCAACACCACTTGTATATAGCACTGGATTTCCAACATGTACATAGCATCATTTGTACACAACAATGCATATCCAACATGTGCACAACACCATATGCACACAACACTGCATATACATCATGCACGCAGTATAATATATACACAATACCACATATCCAACATGTACATATCACCATCTATACCCAATATTGAATATGCAACATTCATACAACACTACATGTACTACACCATGTACATAAATTACATAATCAACATGTACACACACTAAATATACACCACACCACATGCATATAACATCATAGGTGCAACAAGCACAACATATACGACATATGAACAACAGTCATACCACACATCCAAAACCACACTGACTCTTTACCAAGAAACCTTGCTTCCAGTGTCTTATCCATGCTTGTCCTAGCATGTCGCAAACCACACTGCTTTCACTTTGTTGATGTATCACTTGGTATAATCTGTCCATAACATAAGCATAGGCATAATACAAGCATACAATATAAATTCATATTCACATGATATTTACCTCATATGTTTTTCATGACTACTCTTCCCACTTTATTCCTCGTAGACTAGGAACCTCTTCATGGCATTCACCTGTGTAAGCCATCGTCCCTTCATAATAACGATTCCTAATGCCCCTGTCAAACAATTACATAGATACATATACATAATCATTAGCATAAAACCATTATCATCCTATTAGACAACGACATACATATATACAAGTATACATATATAAACATCAACATAATCATGATCACAACAAAATTTCTAGATATTATAAGGTCAAGGTTAAGAGAACTTCCTTTATTCATGCAACACATGTGAAGTATTGAGAACAACAGTCCCAACATAGCCAAGGCATCTGACACCTCAGATTTATTTTCTTTACCTTTTCTTGATTACCTTTCCCATGATTGTTTTGTCATCGTCCATTTACCACAATGGACTCAACTAGACCAACCAACTGTCATAGTCTTGCCTTCCACTACACTTACTCATACATCGAGCTTCATCTGTGTCTTACATTACCTATTGGGTACCACATATCTCTCCTTGAGCTCTATCAAATTTTCCTCTTTCCCAACCAATTCCCCAGACTTAAAATAAAAAAGGCAAGAACAGAAATAACAACAACAAGAAAACCATGAAAACCATTAACAACACCACTCTGCAAACAAAGTGTTATGGCCATACTCTAGACATAAATAAATTTGCAAATCAAGTGCAAGAAAATCAAAAAATACCAAAAGTACAAGACTAAAAACAAACATCATGAATCAATCCCCATGTTTCCTAGGGAAACTCAACCAGAGCCTTCTTCAAGTTTTCATGGAAACCTCTCTCTACCATGCAGTCCCCTGCATCATATTTCCATAAACACATAATTGTCAGTGTATAAATAAACATAACAATACATCAATTACCTTATATTGTTGTGCCAAGCACATTCCTTGAAACTGAACACATCCACGCCATCTTTGAAGGGACTCCAATCCTTTGATAGATCCACCTGTAACTAAAGACTAGCTAATATACCTTTCAAGTACATTTTCATGAATCTAGCACATATCCACATAATATCAAACAAAATCAAGGTTAAGAAGACTCCATGTATGCAAAGTGCTTTTTCATTTGGAATTAGGGTTTCCAAACATAGCCAAATGAATTCTTACCTGATTCCTTTCTTTTACCTTTACCCTACTGCAACTGATTCTTACTATATATTTTCAAGTCACCCAAATGTTAGTTATATAAACACATCAATTATTACCTCATCACGCTAATACAAAGCATGTTTCCTACAATTTCTCACACATGTTAACCGCATGTTCCAAATATCAAGAAAATCATATCTATCAATTTGAAATCAACTCTTAAAAAACAATCATGTCATAATCCATGGTCAAATCATAGTCATTAGACATAATGCTACAACTATCACCTACTACACTCAAGTACATATCAACTATCTCAACACATATGTGTTAGTAAAACCATCTTAAAGTAAGATCATTGGAACACATACTCATATTATTAAATTCATCAAGTGTTCAACCAACTTGAAAACATACCATGTTAAATAAAGCAACTAGGCACCAAACACTCAAACCCCAAATATATGACATAAGAAATTTCATACCTTAATGTATATCAGGGGAGGCTATCTTGTATGCACAATTAATCTAGGTGAGCATGATACATCTTCAGAACATATCAACTCAAACATAAATCATGATATCCATAATAGTAACTAACTAACATGTTCACATCATAAGCTCATAAGCATTTTTTGTTCATGCATAATAATCACATATGTACAATCAATCTATATTAGTATGACACCATATCACAAATATGTTGACTCATACCTGAATATCGCAACCATAACCATCTCCATAGGTCAAACAAGTTTAACACAATACATATAACATCAAGATCTTCAATGCAATGAACATAACCATCACACATATTACCAATCCAAATTACAGCATGAATATCTTAATGAAATAACCCTAATCATCAAGTTAATATCACATAACAACAATAAGCTTTATATCATGCTCATCAACAACATAAAACCTAATCAAGCTAATTTTCATATAGCAACAACAAGTTAACCTATAACATAATCATCAACAACCTATCATATAACATAATCATCAAGGTATCTAACCTAACCAACAATAGAAATTCTTACAACCACATGTTACTATCATTCCTAACTATCCGACTCATGTGCCTATGACTATGCTACTCAATTATCATCTATCAAGTATGTAACCATCACATCAAAATACATGTAGATAAACTAATCTATATAACCCTAATGCATATAACAATCCTTAACTTACATACATCCATGCCCAACATACAAACATGTATGATGACATGCACTCGCCTCGAGGTCCAATGTTGCAACTTCACTTTGATGATTTGCGTCTCCTGCTTTACTTCATTCAACACATTAGCATCATAACATACCAATAGCACCATGATGACCTAAATTGCATACAATGAATTCACAAGGCATGTTTGACCTGCTATTCAAACTATAACTAAGACCATACATGCATAACAATTGTATATAGTCATATAACAATTGTGTACCAAACCATACACACATAATTCTAGCTAGAGTCTACTCATCAATGCATGACCATATCAAGTACACAAACCATGAGCTCATGCATGACAAAAACCATCACTCCATTGTACACATTGCCACATGCAACCAACAATATGCATAAGTAATGCCAAATCAATTACACCTACTCATAAACGCATGTAGTTGAACATAAGCTATCAATTCTTGTAATCAACCTACAAGATTGATGCATGTAATCCAAAATATTCAAGAATATAACCTAACATACAAGGATGTAAGTAGGCAACATAAAATCACCATATAAGTTGCATATAAACATATGCAACTAGTCACGTACTCATGACAAATACATTTCACGAAATCAACATCAAATTCTTAATTATAACCATAATACAACCCTAATCCACATCAAGCAATTGAAACAAGTATATAAGTGTAAGAGACACACATGCAAATAAGATGCATGCATGAATAACACCTTCAACCCACCTAGTCTGAAAGTTGAACCATGCTCTGATACAACTTTGTAACACCCTCCTCCCATATCCACCCAAGTAACCATGAAAACTAGAGTAAACATGATATGAGAGGCTACCATGATCAGATTTGACCTCCTAGGTAACCTTAAGGAATTCTAATTGACAAACCATCACACGCAGTCATCCAACATCATCAACAGAACCCTCAGGAGAGAAGTCAACCACTCAGACAGCCTGTCCCTGGGCCCCACTGTTGTTATGGACCTCTAGGCCATAATCGCTCTCATGCTATGGGCAAGGGAGCAATCAGAGACCTA
The DNA here is from genome assembly GCA_000404065.3 of Pinus taeda. Classification (NCBI taxonomy): domain Eukaryota; kingdom Viridiplantae; phylum Streptophyta; class Pinopsida; order Pinales; family Pinaceae; genus Pinus; species Pinus taeda. The sequence goes on along the minus strand of APFE030487053.1, from coordinate 112,780 downwards.
AAGTCGCTCTCATAGACCTGCCTACCAGTGAATATGGACTAAAGTTTCTAGTTCTGTGCCAATGACCCTATGATTGAAGAGACCTTTTCAGGCCTAGAGCCTAGGCCACTACCAAGAATGGAATGAAAGCTTAGAATCAAGTAAAGTATAGGGAAACAATGATGCAAAAGAAATAAGCTCAACAAGACCTTAACCATACCCCTACTAGCCATGACAGGTATTTCGTCCAACATATCATCGACATTGAACCTACAGGTGCAAACAACAGAATTAAGTGTAGGGATATCATACTTATTTGAGAATCTGTTGAAATATGGCAACAAGAACATTCCAATTTAATTTGTCCTTGAATTAAATTGTGAATTAAAATCGAATTTAGTCTTAACATCTACTTGGAAATAATTAATTAATTAATTTTGAATTAGTTAGTTGGAGAAATTCAAGTTAGAAGTCTTTTTGAAGTGATGCAAGATTTATCCCTTAAATTAAGGAGATAAGATTGAGTTATATTTGAGTTGTAATTAGTTAACTCAGTTTACTAAGTTAAGTCCAGTTAAATTAGTTCCAAACAATTTGAGGAACTAATAGTGAGTTAATAGTCAGTTGATGCATGCATGCACTCAACTAGTGCTACTCCAGTTAACTGAAGATTCCCTCATCAGAAACTCATGCATGTCTATTCTGAGAAAGCCCCAGTTAAGATTAAAGTCAAGGACAATGTACTATCAGTTGCATGTGTTTCCTTATAAAGAACACTCATGCATGTAATAAAGGAATCATCCTTGAAGATTGTGCAGGTTTGGAGGCTTGATCATCCACTTGGTAATAGGAATCCACAAGGAACAGCTTAAGGAAATAGGAGCTTGAAGGGAAAAGAGGAAGGTTGGAGAGAAGCCAAGATTTCCTATGAGCATTTGTGAGGATTGTACTGAGAAATGGCTAGTTGTGATAGCTAAGGCTTTGTATAATTCCTATGTATTTCCACCATGTATGATAATACAATAGTGTGGGGTTTTTAGTTGAGGCATTCCCCAAAGTATTTTTATGTGTATTGTGCGATTGATTCTTCTTCTTCTGGTTATATTGTTCAACTCTATCTTTAAGCTTCCACAAATTGATAGTAAAAGTAGGTTATAGTATTCTTATTTGATTTATATTACATTATCAGGTTAACCTACACATATTTTCTACATGGTATCATAGCTGGATTTGTAGAAACTTTCTACATGGTATTGGAGCTGTGAATAGTATACTAAGAAGAGAATTTGAAGTTTGAAATTTAGGGTTGCAGGTGCAAATCAAATTCATATCATACTTCAAGGTTGGCCAATGGCGTTCTATGGCTTGAGACTCGAGTATGCCTTGGAAGGTAGCTCAAGTTACATAGCATGGAAAGATAGAATGGAGGCTGTATTAGAAGACAATGGCTTGAAGGAATTCATTGATCAAGAAATCCCAAATCCAACTTCAACTAATGCACAAGAGTTGGCTGAGTGGAAGAAGTGTGTGGCGAAGGCAAGATGGATCATCCTTGAGAGAGTTCAAGACCATATTGTCTCAAGTCTCCATGGGAAGGATACTCCATTTTCAATGTGGAAGACATTGAAGGACCTCTACCAGAACAGTAGTGACTAGAGGAAGTTGGCGCTCAAGGATAAGCTTCGAAGAATCAAGATGGAGAAGGGCAATACTATTTCCACATATATGAACAAACTCACCACCTGCAGTGATGAGCTTGGTAGTGTGGGAATAACTATTGCGATGATGATATGGTGAGCCTCGCTCTCCTTGGACTTCCAAAGAGTTGGAATAACTACCAAGATTCTCTGAATGGAAGGGAGAAACTACCGGATTGGGAACGACCATGGTCGGATCTTATGCAGGAGGAGATCAGGAGGAGCACACAAGATGGTTCTTCATCCAAGAATGATTATGAAGAAAATCTGGCCTTAGCAAGTAAGGCAAGGAAAGGGAAGGGAAGGCTTCCCATTTCAAATCGAATTATTCTCATGGAGGGAAGAAGGGTGACATGTCTAAAATAAGATGCTTTAATTGTCACGATATAGGACATTATGCAACTAATTACCCATCAAAGAAGTCCAAGAAGGGATCCTCAAAAGGATCAGAAGGTGAGGCATTAGCCTCTCAGTTCAAAATGGACTTTACCCTTATCGCATCCATGGTGTCATCGATGATGGGTTGTGTCTGGTATCTTGACAATGGAGCCTCATTCCACATGATCAGTGATAAAAATTTATTCAGTGCCTTGGAGGAGAAAGACCTCAAGAAGCACATAGAGATGGGTGACAATGGAAGGTATAGTGTTTCAAGAGTGGGCATGCTTTCTTTTCATAGGGAGCATGGAGCTCTTCTCACCTTGACAGATGTGATGTATATGTTTTGACTTAGTTACTAGAGAATCCACAGTAAAAACCATTTTTTCGTCAACGTTTCAAATCCTAACCGGGATCCATCATTAGGACTTCTTGAATGCTTGATAGTAGAAGAGATTAATTGTTGCAGCTCTTCGTGCTATCTTCACTCTAAATTTTTTGAGTAAAACGATTTCACTCCATGTATCCCCTCCATGTAGGGAAATAATTATGGGTTTAAGACATCTGTGATTTATATCTTTTGATGTATGTGCCTGGACTGAAGAAGAAATTGGTATCGCTCACGATGTTGGAGGACAAAGACTACGATGTTGTCTTCAGTAAATGAAAGGAATTCCTAAGACACATGCCACTTATCAGACCAAGAGGATAGGGATTCGAGTGAAGAATCTCTATAAACTAGAGGAAGATGATTGTGCAGCATTGAGTACAAAAGTAGAATTGGTGCAAAGCTAAGACATTGACAAGTTGTGGCACAGGCGATTAGGACATTCACATCATGGGGCTTTGAAGATAATGCAGCAGATATCTACAGGACTTCCAAAAGGTAAAGTTGAAAAAGTTGACACATGCAAAGGTTGTACCTTAGGAAAGTACACTAAGTCTTCCTTCTATGATCGAGACAGTCAAGCAGAGGCCATCTTAGAGCGAGTTCATACTGATGTGTGTGGACCATGCTCGATGGCATCCAGAGTGAAGCAAAGGTATTATGTGATTTTCATTGATGATTATTCTCGTAAATGTTGGATTTATTTCATGTAGAAGAAGGACTAAACCTTCACAAATTTTTGTGAGTTTAAATCTTTGGTCGAGAAAGAGTCAGGGAAGAAGATCAAGGCCTTGAGAAGTGACAACATTGGAGAATGTGTCTCTCAAGAGTTTAAAGACTTCTGTCAATGGAAGGAATTAAATGAGAGTTGACGGCACCTCATAACCCACAGCAGAATGGGGTGGCCAAGAGGAAGAACAGAACTATTGTAGGGGCAGCTTGGGCAATGCTACATGACCAAGGCCTACCACTTCACTTGTGGGCTGAGGCATGCAACACAACGGTCTATTTGCAGAATAGAAGCTCGCATTGCATACTTGGGATGAAGACACCAGGGGAATCTTTCTCCGTTAAGAGACCAGATGTGCGTCACATCAGGATCTTTGGCTCATCGGTATATTTCCATGTGACAAAGGATGCACAGAAGAAGCTTGAGTCGACAACAGAGTTGAGGATATTTGTGGGGTATAGTGATACACCTCACAACTATCAGGTGTACTTGCCTACCAGTCAGAGGATAGTGGTTCGCAGAGATCTCAAGTTTTATGAGGAGAAGGCCATGCGAGTTTCCCTTGAGAGGGAGCTCCAACTACAGGCTGTGGAGGAACTGTTGGTTCCTAAGGAGGAGGAGCCTCAAACTGATGCGGAGCAGCCGCATGTAGAGGTTCCAGGAGTTGAGAAATCCACTCAAGCAGAGTCTTCCAGAGATGGACGGAAGCACACAAGAGAAGTTGACAAATTGTTGAAGGATGTGGGAGAGAATGTAGGAGCACCATCTTCTCAGCGTAAACAGAGGAGGTCACCTGAGAGGTACACTGGATACATGGCCCTTGTTGGGGAATGTGTTGAGAGCGAGCCATCTTCCTTTGAGGAAGTAGTACATCAGCCGATTTGGGTTGATGCTATGGTGGAGGAGCATGACTCCATAGTTCGTAACAGTGTTTGGGACATGGTTTCGAGACCAAAGAATAAGTTAGATGTGAGTTCTCATTGGCTTTACAAGGTAAAGCAAGTTGTTGATGGTAGTGTGGAGAAGCATAAGGCAAGATTTGTTGCCTATGGCTTTTCACAGGTTGAGAGGATCATGTTGTTGCAGTATATTTTGATAGAGGAGCAAGATGCTAACATTTTGACAAAGGCATTGTCAAAGTGTAAACTCGAGTTCCATAGAGACAGGATCGGGGTGGTAGATAATCCCTTTCTTGTTGAGAGGGAGTGTTGAAATATGGCAACAAGAATATTCCATTTTAATGTGTCCTTGAATTAAATTGTAAATTAAAATCAAATTTAGTCTTACAATTACTTGGAAATAATTAATTAATTTATTTTGAATTAATTAGTTGGAGAAATTCAAGTTAGAAGTCTTTCTAAAGTCATGCAAGAGTTATCCCTTAAATTAAGAAGACAACATTGAGTTATATTTGAGTTGTAAATAGTTAACTCAATTTACTGAGTTAAGTCTAGTTAAATGAGTTCCAAACTGTTTGAGGAGCTAATAGTGAGTTAATAGTCAATTGATGCATGCATGCACTCAACTAGTGCTACTCTAG
>APFE030487053.1:0-107495 GCA_000404065.3 Pinus taeda | reverse complement strand
TTTATTTTCTTTTGGTTATATTGTTCAGCTCGCTCTTTAAGCTTCAACAAATTGATAGAAGAAGTAGTTTATAGTATTATGCTTTGATTTATATTGCATTATCGGGTTAAACTACACAAATTTTCTACATAATCACTATGAACCATTCTTCCCTGATGCCATTTGCTGCATTATCCTCTATTAGGTCATAGACACATTATCCATTCATATACAAGTAAAAACATGTTGAGAGCCATACATAGTTGTTGTCATAAAATGTGCATATAACCAACATAATAGGAACATAAATAAAATAAACATATCAGCCATCAAAATCCATATATACATCAGTACATTTTCACATAGAAATCAAGGGAATGAATTTATCCTTAATGAATGCAATCAACCAACCGGAGATGGGACTACCACATTCCACCTGACTGTAGAATGGCTGAGCCAAATCTTTCTTCAACCATTCACCCCTATGCCATATTCCAAGCATGAATGTGGGACTCAAACCAAAAGAACTCAACCAGGGCATACTGAGGCTAAACCACCTCACCCTCATCAATAAAAACCAGAATTTACCGTTATCCATCCCGGATCACTAGGCCAACACAATGAACACATCATAATAGGATTTACCGTGATCTCCACCCGATTACTAGGCCAAACAAGCATGGATGCCACTGGATTTCTCCACTTACACAGTGAGGAATTTTCCTATCTCCTAGTCTCTCATGCTTTACCACAATCCAAACCCAGATCACTATGCCCTAAACTGAGACCCACTCTCCAGGCTTTACCGCATATACCAAACCTGGGATTACTAGGCCCACAAGAGAGAAAGCCACCTCTAGGATTTACCATATATCATGTCATTCACCAGCAAGGATTCCTAGGCCATCCAAGGAAACACAAAATCCAACTTTACCACAACCATAGTTCAATTCAGGGGTTACTAGGCCATGTGTTCTATCATTTCAGAGATCCACCTCACTCAACTTCTAATCCATCCGACAATCTAGCTCAACCAAACATGAGAACCCCGTCACACCATGCCTATCAAGAAATGGAAAGGCTAGGCTGAAAAATAGTGTTACACCTAGAAAAACCCATGCCATGATAGAAAAGAACCACATGCAATGCCATGCATGCTAGATATAGAAAGGAAAATACACATGCAAGTTTATACATGTAATGAAGCCTACTATAGCTACTTGATCATGCCTTTCCCTACTTGATCTTTGCTTCCTATTTCTTTGTTTTCCTTTCTTTCTCCAAGGCCAACGTGCTCCAAGAAAAATCTAAGTATCCAAGAGTAGGGGAGAGAGAGAGAGAATAATGAGAGTGCTCCACAACTAAACTAGCAAAAGGTTACCAACTGACCCCCAGAAGCCTTTTTATGAATGAGGCCTCTATTTGCTTCATTTTCCATTATTTTCCTTCATTTTTCTCCTCATGTAACCTGTGACCTTTCACCTCCTTTTTCTCCTAATTTCCATTATTTTCATAAAATAATTGTGCCAAAAAATCCATTTTTCCTTTCCAAAACCTTATTCATTGTCGTTGCCAATTTCCTTATCCATAAACAACCAAATGAACACCCCCTAGGATGTCTTGCCCAACATTCATCTTGGAATACGTGTCCCATCATTCGTGGTATTTATATATTTTTACATGGAATTTTCACTGTGGTTGTTACAGGGAGTATTGAGCAAGTTTATGTCGAAACCAGGGAAGGAGCATTTGACAACAATGAAGCTGGTTTTTAGGTATTTACATGGAACTAGTGATTATGGTTTGTGCTACCAAGGAAGATTAGGATTCGATAGAGTTTTGGACATTCATGGCTTTGTTTATGCAGACTGGGACGAAGATCTAGATCAATGAATATCTACAAGTGGGTATGTTTTTAATGTATTTGGAGGAGCAATCAGTTGGATGAGAAAGAGACAGATTGTAGTGGAACTTTCAACTTCAGAGGCAAAATAAATGGGAGCCAAATACATGGGAGCCACTCGTGCAAGAAAGAAAGAAGTTTAGTTGTAGAGATTGTGTTAAAGTATGGGGTTGGTATAGTGAGCTATAAGGTTAGACTTTAACAGCCAAAGTGTAATTTTCTTGGCAAAGAACTCTTCTTATCATTCAAATACAAAGCACATTGATGTTAAGTATCACTTTGTGAGGGATATGGTTGAGGAAAAAAAGGTGTTGTTGGTAAAGTTTGACACTTTGAAGAATTTTGCAAATGCATTAACAAAGTCTGTGAGCACCGAGAAGTTTTCTTATTGTAGAGAAACAATTCGAGTTGCAGGGTTGGACCAATGACTAAGCTCTCATGTGACCCCCTGTGTGGAAACAAAACAACAAGTGGGAGAATGTTGGGTGTGTGTTATATTCTTTCCATAACTAGTTGTTGCACTTTACGTTGTGCCAGGTGTAGCGAGGGGGTGGTATCCCGCCTGCACGAGGTCCGGGGTAATGCCCAAGGGAAAAAAAATTAAGTGGACCCAAGGGTTGGGGAGAGACCCAAAGATGGCGGGCGCACCTACTCATGGTTTTGGGCATGATGGTTTTTTGCCCATGGTATTTTGTAGATGCAGTAAAGGGAACTACAGTTGTATTCTAATCCAAGGTTAAAGGATTGGGGTTTATGGATGCTTCAGCATGTATATATATGCATTGTAACATTGAAAGGAATATAATGAGAAATAAATATGGTAGTCCTAGTTGTGGGATCCGGGGGAAAATCTTTGTGTATAATTTGTTTTTTGTTCTCGCCATTGTTTATTTTTTTGTTTGAAGAATTCATTTGTAAGTAATTTCTTTATAGGGTTAAAACCTACATTCTTCCTCCCTCTCCTTCATAATTCTAAATATACACATCATTAATATTATTAATATAATATTAATTATTAGAGTAAGTGAATATTATTTTACTACTATACATTAGTAACTTAGATTACTAACATTAACCTTTAAAAAATAATAATAATAATAATAAATAATTTCTACAATAAAGTTAATTAATAGACACCTTAATTAATATAATACTTTGATAATATTATAATATCTATTAATTTCTTCTTAATTAATTATGAATATGATTAATTAATTGATTTTATATACAGTTTTCATAATTAGGAAAAACAATATCAATTACTTAATTACATAATATATTAATAATCTTTCTATTTATTAGAATATTAGGATTCTTACCGTTTTCATTATTTATCTAACATTTCTTTATTATTTCTCCTTGCTTCTTACTTTTATATATACGGTTGTTCTCTCAACATTATTTCCTCAAGAATTTATGTCCTGGTGATGGATCCACTTATGGACTTGAAACGTAGACTTTCCTACAAATGACTATGGTAAATCCAAGCCTCCAAACTAAAAATTCCAACGACATAAACCCAAAAACCATTATGTTTTCCTTATACGAAGGGGATATATGGAAGGAAATGTGTCTATTAGAGAGAAACAAAATCAAGATTAAAAAAAAAACTGCAAATCTACATTTTCTAAAAAAAATGTTGTGACCTAGACATAATTCCTACATTTACAAAAATTAAACATCATCTAAAGAACTAGTACACCTCCAAAGCATTCTTTAAACTCAGCATAACATTAGTAAGGCAAATTCACTCTAAAATAAGTCATTTAAACCTTGATGAACTATCTTCCCACTTAAATCTAGCATCTACCATTCAAAAGAATAAGTGGTTCTTTATTGCCTCCATTGCTACCATCAAAGCCGCGAAGGAGAGATTAAGATATGAGAAAAGACAGTCCAAGAAGCTGAAACAATTTTCATCTAATGAGCAAGGATGCTTTGCAAATGAGGAACTAAATTGTACTAATAACAACTCCAACGTATCCAACACTTCATCTGTATTAAATCCACTTACTGGCTTAAATCTGACTTCCAGAAGTGAAGACGTTATCAGCATGGTAAATAACATCGTTAATCTTTCTAGCTCGAAGGGTATTATTTCTAATTCGATTGACATATCCTCTTACTCAATTTTGATAGCCGAATGCAACACTACACCTATTACAGGCTTCAATTCTTCAAATGAACCAGCTACGAGAAGTAGAAATGTTATCAGTGTGGGCAATAACATCATTAATCATTCTAGATCTAGCTCGGAAGGTATTACTTCTAACTCCATTGAAATCACTTCTAACTCAATTTGGAATGATTCTAACTCTCCTCCGCCAACTTTATCTGTTTCGACACCCTCAAAGTTCAGCACTATCAAGGGGAAGGGCTCGACCATCAATATGTTCAGTATCCAACCTATCAATAAAAGGAGAATTAACATTACTCGTTGCAATAACATAAATATTAATTACCCTAGGAAATACATGAGAAATTGATCCCTTGATCCTAGTAACACAGGCTTCAATAAAAAACCTAAAAGGGTTATTTATTTATCCTCTCACTAGTTAACTAAAGAAGAGTATATCATTCTAAATAAAGGCCTTAATTTTTCCATTTCTCCCAAGAAAATACCTCTTGAAAGCATTATTTGTAGTATTGAGAAAGGCACTAATGAATTGAGCTCCAAGGACAAAGAATCCATTATACTGGATTGCACTTCTATATTAAAAAACTCTAAGCCTCCAGAAAACAACCTTGACAAGGAAGAACTTTTAGCTATCAAGAGTATTAGAAGCAATGAAAATATTGTGGCCCTTAACATTGATAACATTGGTGACACTATAGCCCCAAGGGTTAGCTCGGTTGGTCGAGTTCCCTTTGCTAAGTACCTCGCTAATTGGGAGGTCACAGGGTCAAATCCCCTCAATGCCCTTGGGGTTAGGCCCTCTTTGTTTGCCTGGTGGGTAGATCCCTTCGGGTTGATATGCCTGGATTTTTTTGTGGATGTAACAACCACCCAGTGTCTGTGAACCACCCTTAAAAATAGTGGTCCCACTGTTGTTATGGATAAAATTGACTATATTAAAATGATATATGAACACCTTGATAGTAGTGGTTGTTATAAAAAGTTGGAAAACAATCCCATTTTCAAGGTTATTAAGGAGCTTAAAAATATCATCAAGGAATCTATCTTAGGTGAATGGAATAAAAAATGATTGTCAACACTATCAACTCCCTCACTTATGAACTTGCGAAATATGTCTCTAATATCCTTAAGCCCCTTGTAGGTAATTAAAGTTCTTTTATCAAAGATTCCAGTGAATTTGTGAAGATGACTGAGAAGGAAAGAGTTGAGAATGAAGATCAACTTATCAGCTTTGATGTGGTCTCTCTCTACACCATGATTCCTCTTACTGAAGCCATCAATGTAATCAAGGAAGTAGTTGATCCTCGAATTGCTATTTTTGTTGAGGTTTGCTTATGCTCTACCTTTTTCAACTTCCAAGATAAGTATTATGAAAAAACCACCCAAGTAGAAGTGGGTTCCCCCCTATCTCCCATTGTAGAAAACCTCTTCATGGAAAAATTCAAAATGAAAGCCCTTGAATCGTACCCATTAAAGCTCGATTGGTGGAAAAGATATGTAGATGAGGCCAATGTCAATTGGTCTCATGGTAATACTCAACTTGATAAATTTCTCAACCATCTAAATACCATATCAAAAAACATTAAATTTACCATGGAAACTAGAGAAAACAAGAGCATACCTTTCCTTGATATGTTAGTCACCAAGAAAGAGGATGGAACCTTAGGACACCAAGTCTATCTAAAGAAGACTCACATGGACAGTTACCTCCATGCAAATTCCCACCATCACCCCTGTCAAATTATTGGTGTTGTTAACACTCTAGCCATAAGATCCCTTAGAATTTCCGACATTGAACACATTGACCAAGAAAAGAACCATCTTATCAAGGCCTTCAAAGCTATTGCCTATAAAGAATAAGAAATCAGAAAATATTTTAAGAAGGTTGAGAAAAAATTACTCCGCCCACATGAACCCCAAGCTCTATGCAAAAAAAATGATCTTCCATATATCAAAGGTGTGACTGATAAAGTTGCCAAAATTCTAAGAAGAAGAACTTTTTCATTGCTTTCAAACTTATTAAAACTATTAATCAAGAGATGAGGTATGTCAAGGATCATGTTGACAACATCAACACTGGGGAATCTATAAGATATCATGTTCTTGTGGTAAATGGTACATTGGGGGAACTGGAAGATTCTTTAGGATCATGACAAAAGAACATGCAGTTGACATTAGACATGAACGTATTCTCTCTTGTGCCCTTGTCGAGCACTCCACCAAATCAAAGCACCATATTAACCTTGAGAGCATTGAAATCATCATTAAGGAAAACCATTATTTAGAAAGACGTTTTAGAGAAGCCTTGGAGATCATTAAAAACCCTAACAATATAAACATGGACAATAGCCTTGAGATCAATAATTGTTGGATTCCCCTCCTTAAGAAGTCTTAATGAATTCTTCATTCTAACTTCCCTTACCTCATTTCTCCCTCTCCTTTAATTCTAAATTTACACCTCATTAATATAATATTAGTTATTAGGATAAGTGAATATTATTTTAATAATATACATTAATAGCTAGGATTATTAACATTAACCTTTTTTAAATAGTAATAATAATAATTTATATCAATAAAGTTAATTAATATACGCCTTAATAATTAAGGTTGGTATTATCTTTATAATATAATACTTGTTAATATTATATTATTATATCTATTAATATCATCATATTATTAATATTAACATAATAATAACATTATACTTTAAATTAAATATAATCTTATTATCATTATAATATTATAAATATCTATTAATTTAATTAAGAATATCATTAATTAATTGATTTTATATATACTTTTGATAATTACATATTATATCTACGTAATAACAATATCAATTATTTAGATATATAATATATTACTAATCTTTTATTTATTAAATATTTATGTTTATTTTTTTAATTATTTAGATGATATTTCTTTATTATTTCTTTTTGTTTCTCACTTTTATTTATATCTAGATAATGGATCCACATATGGTCCTGAAATGTAGGCTTTCCTATGAGGGAAAATTTCAAGGATGGAAATATATCAAAAAGTTTAGAAACTTTGGTCAATATTACTATTCTCCAATATGCAAACTATAAAATGTTTGGTGATGTTTTGTAAAAGCATTAAAATTTGTAAGCATTTCATAGATTGTCTCTATAAAATTTTGACATTTTTAAAGTAAAATAATTGGATACTATAAAAATTGGGCAAATCATTTTTAGAAAAAAAGAAAATTTGAATTTTTTTTTTAAATAGCATAAAAAATTCAAACATCCAAACTAAAAATACTTAAATTATCTATTAAATTATTTAATATATATATATATATATATATTATATATATATATATATATATATATATATATACAAAATTTTGATAAATCGAACCTCCAAACTAAAAGTACTATGTTATTAAGTTATTTAGTTTTAAATCATAATATTATAATGTTATTAACCATATATAATAAACCAAAAAAAATGTTAATATAATAATCACAAGCATCTATGGTAAACAATTTCATGAAGCTAACAAAGAATTATTTATTCATAGAAAATTAATTTTATATATATTTATATATAAAATATATATATATATATATATATATATATATATATTTTTATATTTATATTTATATTATATTTATATTTATATATATATATTTATATTTATATATATATATATATTTATATATATAACTTTTATAATATTATATTTTATTTTAATATATATATATATATTAAATTATTTTATAAAATTTCAGAATTTAAAGTGATCGTGGAGAATCCTTGCAAGCATGTTGAGGATTAAGAAAGCATATTAGGTGATATGTCCCTCCCTCCACGTCAATGTCTACAAAGCAGATTCCATTCCAGTCTTTGATTGACATCTGAATGCGACTATACTTTATTTCACTCACGATACTCGTTGGAAAGGTGATATGCTTATTCAGCATTTAATTTTACATTAAATTTAAGTAGAAGTGGCCAAATTGTTCTCTTTCTTAATATTTCCATATCTTACCATTGGCCTTGGATTTATCTACTCTCCAAAGGTAAATTAATTTAATTATGTCAATTATTTTATTTCAAATTGTCTGTGCTTTCGTGACCTATTAAAAAGTGGAAAAATGCATCATGAATGTCTTTATCAAAGGGCCCTTATTTTTATATTATAGGTCTATCTGTCCTTTGGATTATATTCTACCATGGAAAAATGCATCATGAATGTCTCTATCAAAGGGCCCTTATTTTTATATTATAGCTCTATCTATCTTTTGGATTATATTCTACAAACTCATTGTCTTTTGTCTTTTTTTAATTTTATATATAGAAAAACTTTATTTGAATAAACTTGGAAAAAAATTATTTGAGTAAAACTTGAAAAAATAATAAAAAAAAATGATATAGACTTATTATTGTACACTTCATTGTAGTGACACTTAATTTCCAACATGTAAAGATAGATGGGTAATTCTCATCTAGTATATTGTTTTAATTGTGTAGGATTTCATTTTATTTTTTATTTTTTAACTTATAATGCTTTTTTCAAAATTAGACATCTAAGAATAGGAGAGTTATAGAGGTTGTAAAACAAGAGTCAACATTATGTTGTGGAAGTCGGATTTACGTTTTGGATGTCAGCGTTATGTTTTAGAGGTCAACTTTGTGTCTTGGATGATGGGTGGAAATGGCTATGTGCTATGGAAGTCAGCTTTGTGTTTTAGAAGATGGGTAGAATGAAACAATGGAAAATTCATGTGACAAGGTGTTATCTATGAGAAATCCAATCTGTGTAGGGGAATAAGGAGATGTGAGAGGCATATTGAAGAGGCATAGGACCATATTTCATTATGCTTGGAAGTGGGAAGGATGGAGGAAAGAATGTGATAAAAGAAATGAGTGGGTAATGCAAAGACAACTAATATGCACCAACCTTTAACTAGAGTTAATAATAAATACATAAATAAACCAGAGATAAATTAAGATCTACATGGAAAACAATAATCAAAGGATTAAATAAATGGAAGAAAGAATGGGTGTGTTTTACGAAAAAATTGATAAGTTGGAAATCAAGAAATGTCTGCAACAATGGAGATCATCTAGTTAGTGTCTCTTCCTACTTCTTTTGTTGATTCCTTTATGAGAGATTGTCTTGTGGAAAGCAAAGAAGATGTAGTGCAACAAAAACTTACTCAAGCAAAAGGAATATCTCTTTGTCATCTAGCCATCCAAGATTGGTGATAAGACGAAAGCTTTTAGTAAGCATGGACCCTTTTTATTTTTGGATCTTGTTATGTTTTGTAAAGTTGTACTCTCCCCACCTAGTTCAAAATTATCCCCAATGAGAGTAACATGTTATGATAAGACCCGAAGGGTAGGTGTACCCATGAATGAGAACCCCCTTGTGGGTGTGTCTCAAAATGTCTCAACTCTTGCTAAGTCATAAGTAACATGATAGGTTTTAGTTTGTGTGTTATTGGCACTAACCTATGGGTTGTAGTGGTAATCAGTTAGATTTGAACTTGGGCTTTACCGAAATAAACTTGGTGATTTATAAGTATACAACAATTTCTTCTCAAACTTGTAAGCTCTTTAATGAAAAGAACATCATAATTATAATCTAAAAAATAGCTCTCACATTTCGAATTGGAAATGTTTAGTATTAGTATAATAATAAAGCAAACCAAAGAAAATAAGATTTTTTTGTATAATATTAATGGTAATTATAGTGATTAATATCCGCTAAAAATAAATTTAGTCATTTTTATTTTGATGGAAATAATAATAATAATATCCACTAAAACCATATTAAAACAAGATAACAAAATAATATTTGAATTGCTTTAAAATAATTAACATATCAATGAATAAGAGCAACCCTAGACTTCCACTAAATTCAGATGATGATGATGAAAAATGTCTTTTTAGCTTTGTCATTTAGTTCATATTTTCATGATTTTACGTATTGATAACTGTTATAATTAATATTAAAAAAACATTAATTTTATTAAAAAATTAAATAAAATTAATAACTACATTTATTTTTATAATATTTTTTTAATTAATATTATATTACATATACCTACATTTTTCACCCCTAGAAAAGCTTAAACCTCAAACCTCAAAAATACCAAAATTCTTACTCTAATGACCATGGTCAATCAAAATGCCCCACCTAAACTATAAATGCATTGCAAGAATTATATATCATTCTTGGTGACACATGTAAAAAAAGAAGTATAATTATTTTAATTGGCAGCGCATGCATGTGCACTTTTTGGCTATGTCCTCAACCCAACCGAAAGCGGAAACATGTTACATCAAGAATCGCGTCTCCATGGCACGCACTTCATTCGTTATCCATCATTAATATTAATAAAATAAAATATGTGGAGGAAGATGGATGGTGAACAAAATAGTCAATAGACAGCGTGCTCTCCTTTTTAAGCAGAAAAAGCGAAATGTTTGATTTTAAAAATAAATTATATCTTGTGTAAATGTTTTTTTTAATAAAAATTATTTTTTTAACAATATTAAAAAAAATTAAATGGAAATTTTTAATTTTTAATTTTAATATAAAATTTAAAATGTTTTTTTTTTAAATAAAAAAAATATGTGTTGTTTTTCTAAATGCTTTTTTGTTTTTAATTTTTAAAATTTGAAAATACATATATTTTTTAAAATTTTAAATGTTTTTTTAATTTGAATAAATTTTTGTTTTTTAGGTTTTTTTTCAAGTGTTTTTAGTGTTTGTTTTAGTGGTTTTTTTTAATTTTTATTATTTCTATTTTTTAATCTAGTTGTTATAAAAAAAAAATTAGTGTTTTTAGTTTTTTTATATGCTTTGAAAATTTTTCCATTTTTATTTAATTTTATAGTTTTTTTTTTATTTATTTTTTTCCAAATTTTTTTATGGTTTAAAAAAAAAAATGTAGTTTTTTTTTTTTAAATATGTTTTTCTATTATTTAATTCCTTATATTTTTTAACTTTTTTAATTCTTATTTTTTATAGGTTAATTTTGGTTTTTTTTAGCATTTTTATGATTGATTTTTCTTTTTTCTTTTTTTTAATAGGTTTTTTTTTTTTTGGTTTATGTTTGAAAAAAAAAATGTTTTTTTTTCATTGTTTTAATTTTATGTTTTCATTATTCTTTTGAAATTTTAATGTTTTTCGAAACCATGATAAAATCTTTTACACCATTATTTCAAAATGTAAAATTTAACCTTAAAAAAAAATGTTATTCCAGTATCAACACTTTTGGTTTGGAGGGTGTTTTTTGCACAATTTTTGCACATAAAAAATCAGTTTTACTGGGATTTTTTTAAAAAGTTGAAAATTGACCCTAAAAAAAGCCATCATTCCAGTATCAACACTTTTCATTTTCAAGGTGTTTTTTGCACAATTTTTGCACAAAAAATTCATTTTCACTGCCATTTTTAAAACATGTTCAAAATTGACCCTAAAAAAAAAGAATCATCGTTCCAATATACACACTTGTTTTTTCAGGGCTTTTTAGCCAGAGTTCCCGTTTTGAGTTTATAGGTCCCGTTTCAAAGTTTAAATTGTTAAGAAATCACAACAACATTTTTTGTATTTTTTTTAGAATACCTTTAGGAATCCAAGATAAAGACATCCAGAAGACAAGGATAACTTGTAATACAAACTTCATTAAGACAAGTTTGTCTGCCCTTGATAACCACCTATGACTCCAGGAGCTTAGCCTTTCTCAATCTTGGCAAGAAGCTAGATCCAATCAGCCTTCCTGCAGTCATTGGGTTTTAGGTGAAAACCCAAGTATTTAAGATCTTTTTCAAAGGTAATGTGTTGAAATGAGAATTGTTCAAGTGCATATGTGAGCTCTGTCCGAGAACAACTTTTAGCCTCTCGAACCATTATGCTAAGTCCTTCCATAATCAGGAGGAAAAGTAAAGGAGGAAGAGGGCATCCTTGACGCAACCCTAGTTCAGCGTGGAAAAACTCATATGGGGCACCATTGATTAATACCACTAAGGTTGGAGTGTTGATGCAACACATTATATTATTTATAAAGTTGATATTGAACCCCAAATGTGTGAGTAACGTACGAATATACAACCAATTGGCCTTGTCAAAATCCTTTTCTAAGTTGATCTTCAAGATCATACCTTTCCTTTTTTTAATTTTCAGATTGTTTAATCCTTCTTGTGCCATGTAGATGGCCTCATGAATCTGACGGTTTTCCAGTAAGGCAAATTGTTCACTGGAGATGTGTTGGGAAAGAATGGGGTGAAGCCTGTTAGCAATTTTTTTGGCTATGATTTTATAAATACAATTACATAAAGAGATGGGTCTGAAGTCATTGAAAGTTTTGGGATTATTGGTCTTGGGAATGAGAGCAATAAAGGTGGTGTTGGAAGCATCATACAATTTTTCTGAAGCTCTACATTCCTTTACTACTTTAAGCAAATCCGATCCAATCAGTTCATGGAAACTCAAAAAGAATTCAACCGGCCACCTGTCTGACCTGTGACTCTTATCTTTCTTAAACAATCAAAGGGTTCCTTCCAGTTCATCAGATGTAATCAAGATCATGAGATCTTTGTTGTTGTCATCGTCAACAAAGTGCGAAAAGAGTCTAGCAATATGAATTATTTATGCTAGAGTAGTGTTTAGGGGCAGAAAAGAGGGATCTAAAATGGCATGAACCCATGCTAGCAAGATCCCAAAAGTTAGATTTCTTCTCACCATTAGCATCTTCCAATGACGAGATAGTGTTAATGGTCTTCCTACCTTTGGTGTATTGTTGAAGGAATTTTGTATTGTCATCATGTTGTAGCGGCAAACACCACCCTCCACAATTTTGCTTTAACTTCATTTTGGAGCCTCCTTACCAACCTTTCACAGAACCATGCCTTGCTTTGTCAAGAACACAAGCTTCAGTGATTTTCTTGCAGAAAGGCAGCCTGTCTATCAAAGCTTGATGCATTCCCCTCACAGGTTGTTTCTCTAGACTTGGTCCAACTACAAATTGAGCAGCGCCTTCAAGAAATTGCACAATTCTGGAGGGCAACTAGCCTTCCCTCCAGAAATTGTGCAATTTAGTCTAGCAGCCCATTAGGCTCCAGAATTGTGTAATTTTGCCAATCAGGCTTCATCCAGAAAATCAAACAATTCTTCACAATATGGTTGCTCAGCCCAGGAATTGTACAATCATGGGTAGTAGTCAACTACTCTACCTAGAAATTGCACAAATATCTTGGGCAGTTAGCCCAGCTCCCATCTAGAAATGCGTATTTTCTCCCAGCAGTTGAGCAAGCTCTTACATGTGCAGTTGAGTTGACTAGTTCCCTCTCGGACTGAGCAAACGTGATTTACATGCATGGGCTACTCCTCCCAAGGAAACATGCAAAGTCATCCCTTGATTCAGGGATCTATTTTTAGTAGCTAGAGGTTACATGCAAGGATCATATCAGAAACCTCCTACCAAGTGTCGCTTTTTTAGATTTGTGGCATGTGCGTCACAACCTCGGTCTTATCCAAACTCATCAACACGATACTGCAGAACTCATTCGTCTCATCGACCTTGCAGCTCTAGCATCCCACATTGCATCTAGGATTCGTCAGCACATTCAACTCAGTTGTCTTGGGGTAAGATCGTTGTTCATGACTTGCGATGCATTTTTGTTGCTTTTTGTGTTTCTCTTTTTGTGAGTGATGTCTACTTGATTTCATTGAGTGCTTGCTATTGTTTACATGCATACTAGCTTGTATTAACACCATTTTAGTTTTCGTTTGCATCTCACCGCTGTCGCATGCATGGAATTGTTTTTGCATGGATGGTCGACGTTACGACGACTCTCTTTACACACTTGCATTCTTTCTCGTTTCCTCAATCCTACACTTGTTGTTTGCATGAATGATCATTCACTCTTGTTTGCACTCATCTCCTCATGCATTCACACTTCTCATATTTTCAATCGTCCGTTGGCCAGACTAGGCTGCCTTGGCCCGGATCATGCCTTGCCCAGCTAGCACTATGCATTTCCAGAAGCGAAGGCTCTGCCTTCTCTCTAGAAATTGCACAAGTCTAGCTAGGCACTGACCTCCAGGCTTGCATTGCGCAATTCTTGGAGGCAGTGTCTCGCTGGCCCCAGAAACTGCGCAATGTAGTTTGCTAGTTGCATGTCACTTGCTGGCGAAAATTGCACACTGCACAATTCCAACAATCAGCAGCTAGGTTGCACTGTGCATTGCGTAGTTCCAACAATCATTCAACCTCCTGATAGCTCGGACTGTGCCTTGCATATTCTTGGCAGTCAGTCTCCCGACCTCCCAGCAAAAATTGCGCAACCTTCATGATCAGTCACACAGGAATGTTGAAAGTCAGTTCTCAAGTTCATTTTGGTTTTTGACTGATAGATTTCTTGCCATGAGTGTTTCCATGTCTCCATGTATCACACATGTTCATCTGCCTCTCAGCAGCACAGATACAATGGCTTCCAGGAGAGTAGAGATGAAGACACCGTTCAGAGCACACTTGGGGATGCAGTCAATCGAGTGTTTATGAACTTTCCTACCCACAAAGACATCAAGTTGTTTGTATTCAAGGACAACAAGCAGCACTATGAATAACAGTTGAAGGAAGCATAATGGATACAATGAACACAAGACAAAGGTTGTTGACAACACAGAGGTGGAACAAAGTTGCAAGCTCAAGTAGATCCACTTGTGGTAAAAGAAACTTTGGAGACTCAGGCTATAAGGTGATAGTGCGACATTGAAGATCATGTGGAGGAAGAGAACATAATAGAAAAGGAGTTGCATGTGCTCAAGTAGCAACTCAAGGAAAAATAGGAGATGCATAGGCAAGAGAATGAGTTGCAGCAGGAACAGGTACAACAGGGGGCACAACATGCACGGACAGATGAAAATACACCCGTACAAGTTATATATTCATCCCTGTAGCTGGCACAGAGCAGACATGGTGAGTGGTGCTATTGATCACATGCAAGGGAATTCAGAAGCATGCATGTCATTATGCACATGCATGCGATCTAATCCATTTGGCACACTCACTGACGCAAATACAAGAAGTAAGTCCAACTGAAGCTGAACATGTAGTTGACATTTGATGTGCATGACCACCAACACACACTGGAAGATCAGCATGGACACTATGCATAAGTGTGTTGTTGGTTCATCCACACCCTAGAAGACCATGTGCATGCTAGCATATGAGTTGGATGGAGGATCCATACCAATGCACCTAGATGCAACGGAGGTAATAGTTCGCTTCAGCAAGATGTCACCAAGGACTGCATGCACACCATCAAGGATGACCAAGCTTGGCATCAGCTCACCACCTTCACCATCATAAGCATGTCAAAGAGTTGGTCTCATGGCAACGGACTGAGTGTCAATGATGTCTTGAATGGCTTCCTCAAGCCATTTTGTCTCACATGGGCAAATGTTTATTGTAATGTAACATCTTGTCAAGTGGAAGTTCAAGTGTCCATAGTTGGTTGTAACATTCATTGTAAAGGCTTTTGGGCAGCCAAGCTTTCGATAAGACTATCTTAGAGAGAGATTGGACAGTATTGTAATGAGCCTTGGCTTCTCCACTATGCAAAGCTAGTACATCTCTTTGGAGGAGCAGGCAGTTTTGGTTGTAACGCTCTGCTGCCACAACTAGTGGTTGGACATGGATGTATCGTATGACTGGAACTTACGCTTCTTAATATAATAAAGGCAGTACATTTCATGCATATGTCATATTGTATTCCAGTTATCTTGTTTACTCTAAATGGTATATGTATATGTTTGCTTATGCGTGCATGTATGGACTATTCTGTATAGGTATGTATGAATCTTAATGAAACGTGTTGATTGGTTTAACCATCACTTTGGATTGTTAGCTAACATGCTTTCGAGTTTGTGATGCATCTTCACTCGTGTGTTCCCTTCCAAGCCACGTGCTACCACAGGTTTTCAAAGGGCATACTCACCCTACTCTCCATGTGTGGTCAAATCTCCACATCGATGGCTGTGCAACCTACTGGCTAAGAGCATGCACTCACTTGAGCACTTATGTGATCTAATTAAAGACACTTTCTATCATTTTGATCCAGAACATATTGACCACAAAATACTACAACAATGATAGGCTCTGCATGAATTGCCTATGGATTTTTGGCAGTGCTTTCGTGATTTACAGTTTCAAGCTCCGAAGAGCTAGATGAAATTTTTCTATCTTTGGGACTGATTCAAGTGCTATCTTAAGAAATCTACTCATCCAAAGAAGAAGTTTGAAATAAATCCCTGCTCAGCATTCTTCAGTGATAGAGCTGCACAATCTCAAATGGAGATGGTCACTGTCACAAGTGACTATCCACTGTCCCCTCATCAAACAGCTCAGCTCCACCACTGTAGAGTGATGTGGGAGATCATGCTCACACATCAGTTCAGCTCTCACGTCCTCCTAACATCACTTCGCTTAATTTTCATGCAGATTGGGTTGTGAATCCATCAAGTTTTCATATGCATTTTGTACCACAACCTCTATCTTTGTACTCGGATAATCCTCTAGATGATATTGTCTTGTGTTCTCCCATTCTGGACTCTACACTTGCTGTGAATGAGGATCAAGCCACTGACATAGTTGGTGTTGTATAACCAACATGCGTTGTCATTCATGAAGTGTATGACTGAGAGCTTGAGTATCAACACTCGGTGAAGGATGACTCCCTTCCGTCTGAGCCTCTTCCGTTCTTTCTGGACATCTTTGGTGAACCTGACATCCATGATTTTGCATGTGTATCTTCATCCATGGATGCACCCATTGTTGATCATGCGCAAGACACATTAGATGTCAGTGCAACATCCAACAATGGAGAGGATAAGTTATTCATTGAAAATCCACTTAACCTTTCATCTTCCTTTTCCAGAAACAAAGAGAATAGATTTTTCTGCTTCTCATCTACCCCTCTGTTTGATTCATCAGATCATGAGGATGCCGATAAAATCATCTATTTTTTTGATCATGGCTATCGTGATCCATTTACTCCCATATTCGATCGCGATCATGATTCTACCATAGTTGATTTTTTGAAGCCACCAATTTATGATGATCTATTTGACGATGAAGTCAAAACACCCCAGGCTGTTGAGGCACTTCAGCCCGAGTTGATGGTTATGTTAGGCCCTTACTCTCTTGGGCTTAGTTTCACTTCCAATCAGGAAATTTTTCAATCACCCAAGGGTCCTCATCACTCATCTGTATGCATTGAAGATCAATCTCACATACAGTTCATGCTTCCTCCACTCAAATTGCATGATCCCATCACTCATCCATTAGAGGAATCTTACATTGCAAGCATGCATGCACGATGCAAGTTGTGTTTGTTTGTTTCATTTGCTTGCATGTCATAGTTAGGAATGTGCATATGCTTCACAGCTACACACAGTTTTGCATAGCACCATGATAAGTCCATGGATTGCTTGTCATGTACTTGCACTCACTTGTAGAAATGTTGAATATTATAACACTTATTCACAGAGATTATCCTGATTATACAATATTTGTGGAGTGCATGCATAATACATAACCTCCTCTACGTTGATCATCAATTTGTGGAATTAAAGAAACAATCGCATGCGCACATTGAAATATCAATCACACATATTAACACAGTATGTACTAGGGAAAGCATATAGCTGAAAACCCCTCAACTATCTGTATATTATAATGATAGAGAACATGTAACAATACATAGTACAATACTCCTCACAAGTACTCATTACTATCTCCACCTACTACACACAAACTAGCTCAGATATGAATCAATCACAGGTTCAAATCTCCTTCGTTTCTTGCCTACCTCCACTGCGCAATCTTGCATAAGAATAGATGAGAATGGCTGATCCAAACACATATTTCCCTTGTGTTGCACTACGCAATCCTCATTGGCAATCTCAATCCACTGATTGTGAAAATCTCATGCACAGCTATAGTCACAACTGATAGTAGTCTCACCCTTTCACCCACCTCTAACACTTGTCTCCACTGAACTTTCCATGCACTGAGTTAACTGATGTATTCTTTAGTTGATTTATGAGTTAATAATTAGTGAATTAATTATAATTAATTCACACCACTGATCACTAGTGTATTTTTTAGTTAGACTAAATACAACTAGTTCAATTAAGTCAAACTGAACACAACTCCATCAACTCCTCATTCAACTCCACCAAACTCAATCACTTGAGTTCTTATTGAATTCCGTCATGTAATAGCTCAACTAACCCATAGGAAAAGCGTATTTCCTTTTGGCAGTTGCATGTGCCACATCTGTAGCTCGAACTGAAGTGCTGCAAGAGGGTAAGATAATGTTTATAGTCCAAATATTATTAAGAGCTAATAATATTCGATTGTTCTATTTTAAGACTGGCAGTGTAAAAATAGACTTCGTCCATATGTCTAAAAATAGAGGTCCATCTATTTTTACCAACATGACCAATCATCCATAAATAGCATCTTGCAACTCATAGACCATGATCCATATGTATAAAAATAGACATAGTCTAAATATAGACTTTGCGCCAAAAATAGTCTGCGGGACCACTTAGTGAAGGCGACTTCTTTTCACTAAGCTCCATCATCTTGTTGCATTTTCAACATCACTTATGTCCTGTGGGAACTTTTAAACATGAGGTGTGTTTGTCTTCATTGTTACATATTTATTTCTTGTTGGTCCACACAACTGGGTTGCTCACGGACCAAGCCTTCACTAACATGGGTCAACCAATGCGTTGGTGGCTACATTAGAAATATCACTTCACATGATCTGGCCCATGCACCATTAGCTTAGGAGTAGGAGTAGTGTTTGATTTCAGTTGGTTTTCTTGCATGCTTGTTTGCTTACTTGTTTTGTTTATTTGTTTGTCTACTTGCTTGTTTGATTACTCACTTTGCTTTCTCTTTTGCTTCTGCTTCTGCTTTTCTTTGTTTTTTGTTTGCTTGTTTTGTTTGTAGGTTATTTTCGCATGAAACCATGTATGACTCTTGAAACAAGCTGGGTAAAGTACAAGAGGCGTTGTACAACTATCACTACTTGTTTATATGTCATCCTGCCTCTGTATGACAAACTTGTTACTTTTAGTCCATGATACATCTATGGAAAATATCTATTGTTCGAAGTGAACCTTGGTGAAAACACAACGCTTGCGCGCTAACTAGTCTCACCTACCCTAGTCGGTTGTTTTTGGTTTAACCCTTGTCAACTTAGTCAAGTAGAGGAAGGTGAGTAGGAAAACCTTAACAAGCATGTTAGAGGTACAATAAACTACTTATGCAAGAACAACCCCTTATGCTCTCAATAAGTCAAGATCCCTCTTCTGCATCTCAAACGAATAAGTGCTATGCACAATTGTGAAAATGAAAAAAAGAAAAAAAATGAAAAGTGAAATTTTTAAAAACT
Source organism: Pinus taeda (assembly GCA_000404065.3). NCBI lineage: Eukaryota > Viridiplantae > Streptophyta > Pinopsida > Pinales > Pinaceae > Pinus > Pinus taeda. The sequence goes on along the minus strand of APFE030487053.1, from coordinate 88,023 downwards.
GAAAAATGAATAAGGTGAAAGAAGAGAAAGGCTTCCTGTGCGGAGAGGTGATGCAAGTAACTCCGCCAAGGTATTGACCAAGTTCGTTGGTAGGAGAAACATGCCTTTGTTCCTATGTGACTCCATCGGGGTACTGTCCAAGACTACTGGTAGCAGAGCAACACCAAAGATGAAATTAAGACTTTGGCGACTATATTTCTTATGCACCAATATACCCCTCAACCCCAATCGAAACAACTATGTTTCCTTGGCTTGGAATGTGAGTCAATTTGCGAAGAGCTTGACAAATTCTACATCTTACAATTAAGCTAATGTGAAACCAAGATGAGCTAAGAATTGAACAATACTTCGGAGGTGTTAAACTTGTTTTTCACGAACAAGGTCCATTCAGAGAGCTGGAGTTCTACCAGTGTGTCGCCAAGTGTTGTAGCAGCTACAACCACCCACCAAAATTATTCCTTAGCTTTGTTTTGGAGCCTCCCTACCAACCTTTTACAGCAGCATGTCTTGCTTCATCAATAACACAAGCTTCAATGATTTTCTTGTAGAAAGGAAGCTTGTTTATCAGAGCTTGATGCATTCCCCTCATAGGTTGTTTCTTAGGACTTGGTCCAACTACAGGCTGAGTTTCTCCAAGAAATTGCACAATTCTAGAGGGCAACCAACCTTCCCTCCAGAAATTGCACAATTCAATATGGCAGTGTAGTGGGCTCTAGAATTACTCATTATGCCAGTCATGCTTCATCTATAAAATTGCACAATTCTTCCCAGCAGGGTAGCTCAACCCAGGAATTGCATAATCCTACGTAGCAGACAGTTGCTCTGCCCAAGAATTGCACAAATCTCCTGGGCAGTTAGCACAACTCCCATCCAGAAACACACATTTTATCCCAACAATTGAGCAGGCTCTTGCATGTGCAATTGAGTTGATCGGTTCCCTCCGAGACCGAACAAACCTGATTTGTATGCATGGGCTACTCTTGCCAAGGCAACATGCAAAGCCATCCCTTGGTTCAAGGATCTATTTTTAGTAGTTGGAGGTTACATGCAAGGATCATCTCAGAAACCTTCTGCCAAGTGTCACTTTTTTAGATTTGTGGCATGTGCATCACAACCTCAATCTTATCAAAACTCATCAAATGGATGCTACAGATCTCATTCCTCTCATTGACCTTACAACTCTGGCATCCCACATTGCATCTAAGATTCATCGGCACATTCAACATAGTTGTCTTGGGGTAAGCTCGATGTTCATGACCCTCACTATGTTTTTGTCGCTTTTTGCGTTTCTCTTTGTGTGAGTGATGTCTGCTCGATTTCAGTGAGTGATTTTTGTCGTTTACATGCACACTAGCTTGTATTAGCATCATTTTAGTTTTCGTTTGCATATCACTGCTATCGCATGTGTCGAACTGTTTTTGCATGGACGGTCGCCTTTACGGCGACTCACTTCATGCACTTGCATGCTTTCCCATTTCCTGAATCCTACACTTGTTGTTTGCATGAATGATCATTCACTCTTGTTTTCACTCATCTCCTCATGCATTCACACTTCTCATATTTTCAGTCGCTCGTTGGCCAGAACCGTGCCTTGCCTAGCTATCATTATGCATTTCCAAAAGCGAAGGATCTACCTTCTTTCTAGAAATTGTGCAAGTCTAGCGATGCACTGACCTCCAGGCTTTCATTGTGCAATTCTTGGAGGAAGTGTCCCACTAGTCCCAGAAAATTCACAATGCAGTTTGTTGGTTGCATGTCACTACTAATGGAAATTGGGTGCTGCGTAATTCCAACAGTCAGCAGCGAGGCTAGACTATGCATTAGGTAGTTCTAGTAGGCAGCCAGCCTCCTGACAACTCGAATTGTGCCTTGCACAGTCTTGGCAGTCAGTCTCCCAACCTCCCAGTGGAAATTGTGCAACCTTCATGATCAATCACACATGTATGTTGCAAGTCAATTCTCATGTTCATTTTGCTTTTCAACAAACATATTGCTTGACATGAGTGTTTCCATGTCTCTAAGTATCACCGGTGTTCATGTGCCTCTCAAGAGTACATGTACAATGGTTTCCAACAAAGTAGAGTTGAAGACACTGTTTAGAGCACACTTGGGGATGCAGTCAATCAAGTGTCTATGAATTTGCTTACCCATGAAGACATCAAGTTGTTCGTAGAAAATGGCATCAAGATATTATGGCAGTAGCATCATAGCAAGAAGCACCATGAATAACAGCTGAAGGCAGCATACCAGATGCAATGAATGCAAGAGGAAGGTTGTTGACAACACATAGGCGGAACAAAGTTGCAAGCTCAAGGAGATCCACTTGTGGTCAAGGAAACTTTGGAGACTTAGGCTATGAGGTGATGGTACGACATGAAGATCATTTAAAGGGAGAGAACAGAACAAGAAAAGGAGTTGCATGTGCTCAAGCAGCAACTCAAGGAAGAACAAGAGCTGCACAAACAAGAGAATGAGTTGCAGCAGGAACAGGTATAGCAGGGGGTGCAACATGCATAGACAAATGAAACTGTGCCTGTACAAGTTATAGATTCATCCCAGTAGCTAGCATGGAGCATACATGGTGAGTGATATTGTTAATTGCATGCAAGGGAATTCAGTAGCATGCATGTCATTGTGCACACACATGAGATCTAACCCATTTGGCACACTCACCGAGGAAAAGACAAGAAGCAAGTGCAACTGGAGCTGAACATGTAGTTGACAGTTGATGTGCATGACCACCAACACACACTGGAAGATCAACATGGACACTAGGAATCATTATGTTACCAGTTCATTCACACCCTAAAAGACCTTGCAAATGCTAGCGGATGAGTTGGATGGAGGATCCATACCAATGCACCAGGATGCAATGGAGGCAAGAGTTTGATTCAACAAGATGTCAACAGGAGTGCATGCACACCATCACAGATGACCAAGCTTGGCATCAGCTCACCACCTTTACCATCACAAGCATTTCAAAGAGTTGGTCTCACCACAACGGAGCGAGTGTCAATGATGTCTTACATGGCTTGCTCAAGCCATTTTGTCTTAGATGGGCACATGTGCATTGTAATGTAACATCTTGTCAAGTGGAAGTTCAAGTGTCAATAGTTGGATGTAACAATCACAAAGTAGATGAAGAGTCATGAGGGTGGATGAACTGTCATGAAGGAGAATGTCAAGGGTCACCCCACCCTTTGTTATAAATAGAACTTCATAACTCATTGTAAAGGAATTTGGTTAGCCAAGCTTCTGATAAGACTATCTTAGAGAGAGCTTGGATAGTATTGTAACGAGCCTTGGCTTCTCCACTACGTAGAGCTAGTACATCTCTTTGGAGGAATAGGCGTTGTGGCTGTAACATTCCGCTGCCTGAACTAGTGGTTGGACACGGATGTATTGTATTACTAGAATTTACACTTCTTAATATAATAGAGCCAATGAATTTCATGCATATTTCATATTATAATCCAAATATATTGTTTACTCTAAATGGTATATGTATCTGTTTTCTTACTCATGCATGTATGGAATATTCTGTATAAGTATGTATGAATCCTACTGAAATGTGTTTATTGTTCTAACCATCGCTTTGGATTCTTAGCTAACTTGCTTTCTAATTTGTGATGCATCTTCGCTCGTGTGTTTCCTTCTATTGTAGTGGCTACAACCACCCTCCAAAATTTTTCCTTAGCCTATTTTGGAGCCTTCCCTACCAACCTCACACAGCACTTTGTCTTGCTCCGTCAAGTACTCAAGCTTCAGTGTTTTCCTCGCACAAAGGCAACCTGTGGATCATAGTTGATCCATTCCCCTCACAGACTGCTTACCCAGACTTGGTCGAGCTATAGGCTAAGAAGCTTCCTTGTGAATTCCTAGAGAGAAACCAACGTTCCCTCCCAGAATTGCACAATCCTCTTTGACAGCATGTTGGCTCCAGGATTTGACAATCCTGCTAGCCAACCCTACCAACAGGATTTGCACAATTTTTCCTAGCAGCAGGTTGATCAACCTAGGATTTGTAGAAATCTAGGTAGCAATCAGCTGCTCTGCCCAAAAACCGTGAAATCCCCGTGGGAAGTCAACCAACTTACAGTTAGGAATGCACATTTTTCCCAAGCAGTTGAGCACTGGCATGCATGGACAGTTCGGTTGACTAATTCCACTTGAGACCGAGGAAACTTGACTTGCATGCATGCATGACTTGATCTTCCTGGAATAGCAAGATACAACATGCAAAAGGCATCCCATGATTCAGGGAGCTATTTTTAGCAGTCGGGGGTTACATCCAAAGTTGTTTTAGAAGTTTCCCTCCAAGTGTTGCTTTTTCCTATATTTGTGGCATGTGCGTCTTCAGACCAAACTTATTTATTCAACGCATAAGAGCTCATTCATTCACATCAATCTTGGAGCTCTTACAACCCATAGCACATCCAAGGCTCTTCAACACATCCGACTCAGCTATTCACGAGTAAGTGGCCTCAACTTGTCTTTTTCAGTATTTCTGTCAATTTTTGTGTATTCGCTTGTGTGAGTGTTGTTTTCTTGATTTCTTTGAATGCCTGTTGTCGTTTACATATATTATATCTTGTCATAGATTTGTTTCAATTTTCATTTTTATCTCGCCACTGTCGCATGCATGAAACTGTTTCGCACGAACATTCGCCCAATCGGCGAACGACCTCACCCACATCCATGTTGATCTGTTTTCTAAATATTCATTCATGTTTTGCATGTATTGTTTATCACTTCTGATATCACTTAGTGTTGCCATGCATTTCATCAAATTACTTGCTTTAAGTTGCTCGTCAGTGAGTCGGGCCAACCGTGGCCTAGACTCTACCTTCACCAAGGCTGCATTGCACAATCTAGAGAAGGAAGGCTCACATTCCTCTCCATAGTTGCACATTATAGCCAAGCATTGGCCTCCTAGACTGATTTGTGCATTCCTTGAGGGCAGTGGCTCCTTGGCCCAAGAATTTGCACAAATCTGTCCTTGGGCTAGTAGTCCTTCCTAGCTACCCAACTAGATTGCACATTTCAGAGATCCAATAGCCATTCCAGCGTCCCAGTCAGTCCAAACTGCCTTTTGCATAGTTTCGGTAGCCAGTCACTCAGCCTCCTAGTGAGATTTGCACAATATTTCTCATAAGTTTCCCAGGTATGTGTTGTGTCCTTCCTCGAATTTGCTTTGTTTTCACTGACATATTTCTTTCCATGCACGCTGCTTGTTTCTAGATCTTTTAGGTGTTCATTTGTCTCAATGGCTTCCAAGAGAACAAGATCTCAAGAGACTTATGGTATGATAGCTAGAGTAGCAACTGAGCAGGTGTCCTCTGGTCTACTGATCTATGAAGACACAAAGTTGTATCTAGACAAGGACATCAAACTGAAGTGGCAAGAGGTGAATGAAACATTCGTAGGTACTTTTGGGGAATATCTTGAAGACCGTCATGTGTACGTGAACATTCATACATCTAATTTGTACTGGATTGCATGCAGATACCTCGCGTTCCCATGCATGGACATGATTCACTGGATCATCTCTCACACTGAACTGAAGACGATGACCTTGAGAAGTGTTAGTGGGATGAAGCTTGAAACCTTCTGGACACGAGATTATGATGAGATGTATCATATGATTAAGCCCATGACTATCATGAATCCCCCGTTCACCTTGTCCAACAATAGAGGCCACTCTAAAGACATTCCGAAGGATTAGGTAAAGGAGCCAACTCGTTTTAGGATGACACCCAATAAAATCTATAAGATGAAGATATTGAGGAAGGCATACCAATACTTGGTCATATTCACATGTCAACTGAGTGGCTAAGTGAGCACTGAGACCTTCCCTCGGAGTTGGGTGGTCGTGCTGGACCAATTGGCTAGAGAAGGAAGACCATGCAAGTGGTCTGTCACACTAGCTCATCAACTAAAGGAGCAAGTCACGAAGGCTTGTCAGTCACCTGAAGGCATGGATGCAGAGATTTACATGTCCAACTACATTCTAGATGCAATCTGTGCCTGACATAAGTTCTGGGCTTAGAGTGGGCATGGTCACCAATGGAGACTATTGTGAGAACATATTTCAAGTTATTGTTTGAGTGCAGCTTCAGAGGAGTGATCATACAGTTGTCTGACCATCTTGTCACCCTAGTGTATAGGTTGATGTTTGAACAAGATTTACCCTGCATGTCAGAAGAAGTGATGAAGGAATTGTTAGGCATTGTGGATTGGTATGCCTCACTGGACAGCACATTCATCAAAGTGTTCAGTGTAGACAAACCTTTGAATGTTCTACCAAAGTTTTCTTTGGACATGCTTGTCATGCAAGAAGTATCGTATCATATCTCAACGGGATTAACAGCTAGGCTATAGCAAAATAAGAAGGCAGCTTGGCCCACTCTTTTGTTGCAGATTGGGTTATACGAGATCTGGAGAATCAAACAAGAGAATTTCAAAGCTGAATAGATGAAGAAGTACCCGTTCGACCTCCGAAGCTTCAACCCGTATGACCCACATTGCATTGCTAGCTTGTATGGGCCTAACCCATGTTCGAAGGTGATTTAGCCAAGCAAATCCTGGTACTACTGGCCCTTTCGGCAATAGTCTGCGGAGCGCGCACTGAGGTCTCACCCGAAGTAGTATGGGAGGGTGCTAGAACTAGGTTTCTGCACCCTAGAGATGTTTGATGGTTTTTTGGTGGTCCAATGTTTGATCCTATGCACACACTGCTACATGTACCTATTAGTACCTAGCAACTCGCAATGTTGTCTTTGCATAGCCCTGCTCGAGGTGCGATCCATGTTATTACCCAAGTTCCTTACTATTAACCAGATATTATTCAATTACTTAACTTATCTGTATGAGCCCAATTATACTTAATAGTGTGCAGTAATCATATAAGTGCACGCAATAACCAAAACAATATAAATGCATAGAAAATGATACAAAAACAGATACACAGTACTTGGAATCAAACTTCTCTTTATTATTCTTCTTCTTAGGTTACAGACTCAACTTCTCCGTGTGCACTCAGCTGCAAGGGTCTGCATACTCAGATACAGACTCTACTAGGCCTCTACGCACTTAGCTACAGAGCCTCTTCCTACTACTATGACCCAAGACACTTAGACTTCTTCTCTATCTGCTACTATATTATTACATTAATCCATCTCATGTTTTCTTTACAACTTAGAGCCTCACTCTATTTATACAATCCCATGGTCCACAAACCATGGGTAGGCTGACATGACATTACATTACATTACATTACAACACTTAGGGTGGACAACCCTATGACTCAATATACATTTCACGCTCTGCGCTCATAATTCATGGAGTCTTACAACATATTTGACCAAAAATTGGGCTTTGAGCCCCAAAACATGTTGTGGGGGGATTCCATGCCCAACATGCATTGTTAAGGATCACTACATGAGAGTCTAGTTCAATTGGATCCATGGAGCATGTCATTGGGTTGAGGAGGAATCTTGGAGGTATTGCTTCTATTCCTCCAAACCTAATGAACTAGTCGGTTTCACCGTAGAGTGGTTAGCACAACAATGTGAAGCAGCATCATGAAGAACACTAGTAGTAGCAGAAATAGTAGAGCCAAGCATACCTGTGCGCGACAAAGGGAAGAGAAATATTATCGACTGCATGGAGGAGAAACAAAGCTACAAGTTTCGAGCAGATCCAATTGTGGTACAAGCAGTTATGGCTATTCAACAGAAGAGGCAGCAGTGCGACAAGCGAATCGTGTGAAGGTAGAGGGATAAGAAGAGAATGGAAGAAGAAGAGAAGGAGTTGCATGAGCTAAGGGAGAAACTCTAGAAAGAATAAGAAATGCGCCAACATGAGAAGGAATCGCAACAATAGCAGATTCAACAGGGGGCACATCACGCGCAGATGGACGAAGCAGCGCATGTACAAGTAGTTGATTCTTCTGAATAGTTTACATCAGGCGAATATGGTGAACCCTCGCAGGGGAAAGACTTTGATCGTGACATAGAATAGGCTCTTGAATAGTTGGATGTAAACATGTAGTAGCAAGAGTTGGAACACGACACTAACCTCATGCCTCAACAAAGAGAGGTCAACTCACCTACTTCAATGCATCCAGACGATGAGAAAGTCTCAGAAAACCAAGGAGGCACTGGGATCCTTGGTGGTCAACCGGAAGCAGAGATGCACAACAACTCCTTTGAAAAATATCATCACAAATTTGTGCAGTCTCAGAGAGTACCGACTCTGGAAGACCAAACATCCCCTCCGCAATTTGAAGAACAAGTGATTGTGACTGATGTACTTAAGCATCCAGTTGCGTTGGTCGATGCAACTAGAGTGTATGTTGAAGCCACTAGCTCAGGTATTCATTTTCTCATAGCTGAGAATGAGTGAATGGCGAAGGAACTACAGGTGCCCAAGAAGCGAGGAGACTTGGTGACAATGTCTGCCCGAGCTGGTCTGAAGAAGGAAATATTGGATGAAGTGTTTTCCATGGACACAATTATGTGAGAATTGTACTCGAAGTTTGGTACCGTGCATCAAGCAGTCGTTCGTCTCCATTGATGGAAGCAATGATGTGCAAGCATCTTGAAGAACATACATACTGTCATTAATAACATGCAAGCAGAGATGATGAAGTACAAGGGAGCCCCACTTCACTTGCCAAAGATGATGAAGGCCAATGCAGTTGAGCTACAAGCATGTATCCGAAGTCAGATCTAAAACTATGAAGACCTACCGCAACTCATCACTAGCATATAGGCTTCCCATGCACGAGTATTCAAAATCATGGAGTTTATAGTGCACACTCATGCGATCCCATCACTTGGGACCCTCACTCAAGCAAAGACCAAGAAGCAGGTCCAACAGGAACTTGACTCATACTTTGACGAGCTGATGTGCACTACCACCACCCTATACTTGCCTATCAGTGCAAACATCATGTGCAAGTACATTGATGGTCCAGCCACACTAAAGGCAATGATTCACATGCTCATAGACAAGTTGGACAGAGGAGCCCGAGTAGTGTACCCAGATGCTATGGAGGTAAGGTTCAGGTTTTAGACGAATGTCACAGTAGACCACATGGACACTCTCAAGGACTACCAATCTTGGCATCAATATGTCATTGTTGATCAACATGAGGGTGTCGAGTAGTTGAACTTCTATGGTTGTCTAAGTCTCAATGATGTCTAGTTTGGCTTGTCCAAGCCCTTGTTCACATGGGTACATGTGCATTGTAATGTTGATTCATGTCAAGTGTAAGTCAAGTGTAAGGAGTGGATGTAATAGTCATAGAGTAGGTGAAGAGTCATGAGGGTAGTTAAATGGTCACAAATGAGAATGTCAAGGGTCACCCCACCCTGTGCTATAAATATTCCCTCATAACTCATTCTATAGGCTTTTGGTTAGCCAAGCTTCTACTATGACTATCTTGAAGAAGGCTTGGACAGTATTGCAATTCGCCTTGGCTTCTCCACTGCAGGGAGCTAGTACATCTCTCTGGAGGAGCAGGCAGATGTCGTTGTAACATTCCAATGTTGGGGCTAGCAGGTTTACCTGAATGTATTATATGATTGTGACTTACACTTCTTTATATAATAAGAGCCAACACATGTTCATGCATATGTTGTAATTTTAGTTGGATTGTTCTATTTGCCTTAATGATATATGTTTTTTAACTTATGAATTGATTTTTATGCAATTATATGAATCATGTTGTTAATGTGTTGCATATGTTATTAATGATATCACCGTCCATGTCAAATTCTCTGCTGGACATCAGACATAACTTTCTCATGAACCTTGCTATATCAACCGTCACAGTCATCTCAGTTTGATCCATGAGTGTTGTTTGTGTTATCTTACCTTGTATGTTGTGACTGTTGCCTCTTAGTGGATTGCTCCACCGAAAGTTGTGCATGTCCTTTGTGTGGTGTGTTCTTATCTGAGTTGGGACTGATCCCTTTCAACCTAGAACTCACCTTCACCTTCCTCTCCCTTTGAAGTGTTGGAACCTCTCATACACATTCCTTGACTCTCTGCACCAATCACACTCTTGCTACTGACACATTTATCTTACTTTCCTTTGTGCGACATTGTAGTCAAGGCATTACCTTACGATCCACTGCTATGACTCCTACACCGAATGTTTTGAGGTCTAATTGGGACTTCTTACCAGGGAGATCCCATTGACATGTTAGCAGGTCCAACACCATCAACATTTCTGGTGCTATAAGGAGGGCCTGATGACAAGTAGTGTCCTCTCATCCAGTTTTTAACCTTTGCATATCTTTCATGGAGTCTTGCATTCTTCTTCCCCCCCGAGGTGTTTTTTGAGTCATGAAGACATCTCCATCTCAGTGAAGCTTTTAAATATCTTACCCACTCACACGTATGATGGTGAAGGAAAAGTGGCCTGGACTGAGTACTTACATAACTTTCTTTCCATTATTTATGAGGAAGATGAGTTTATTGTCAAACACGTCGGATTTCTGCGTGCATACACACTTCGTGAATCTCAATTTCATTGGTTGGTCAGCCTATCAGCTGACACCGTGCACTCATGTGAGCACTTCTATGATCTTATTGAAGACACATTTTGTCATTTTGATCCAGAACATCTTGACCAGAAACTATTATAACAACGGAGGGCTCTGCATGAATCTATTATTGATTCTTGGTAGCACTTCCGTAACTTACAATTTCAAGCCCCGAGGAGCCAGATGAATTTCTCTTATCTCTAGGACCTATTCAAGTATTGTCTTAATAAATATGCCCATCCAAAGAGAAGGATTGATGTCAACCCTTGCTCAACTTTCTTCATTGATGGAACTGTGCAATCCCATATAGGAGTAGGAACTGTCTCAATGGACTGTCCACCTCCCTCTAATTCAACAGTTCCACCATCACCCTGTGATGCTAAGGATCGCATTCGCACATATGTTCACCCTTCACACCCTCCTAACATCACTCCACTCAATTTTTGTGCGGAGTTGGTTGTAAGTCCTTCAAGTTCCATATGCATTCTTTTCTTCGACCTCCATCTTCGCACTCAGGTGTTCCTCCAGATGATATTGTCTTGTGTTAATCCATCCTAGACTCTTCACTTGTAGTGAATGAGGAACAACACACTGACGGGGTTGGTGTTGCAAAACCAACATGTGCTATCATTCATGAAGAGTATGAGTGGGAGCTTGAACATCAACACTCGGTGAAGGATGACTCCCTTCTATCCGAGCTCCCTCTGTTCTTTCCTAGCTTCTTTGGTGAACCTGCAATCCATAATTTTGCATGTGTGTCTTCATCCATGGATGCACCCATTGTTGATCACTCATAGGACTCACTAGATGTTAGTCCATCATTCGACAATGAAGAGGATAAGTTATTAATTAAAGATCCACTTGATCCTTCATCTGTCTTTTTTAGAGACACGGAGGATGAGTTCATTCGATTTTCATCTACCCCTCTGTTTGATTCATCTGATCATGAGGATGCCAAAGAATTCATTGATTTTTATGATCGTGACAGTCGTGATCCATTTGCTTCCAATTTTGATCATGATCATGAATCTATCACAGTTGAATTTTCGAAGCCACCGGTGTATGATGATCTACCTAATGATGAACTTGAGATACCCAAGACTATCGAGGCACTTCAGCCCGAGCTGATGGTTATGTCAGGGCCCTCTCTCTCTTGAGGTTAGTCTTACTTCGGATCATGAAATCGTTTAATTGCCCAAGGCTCCTCATCACTCATCTATATGTGTTGAAGACCCGTCTCACATACAGATCACACTTCCTCCACTCGAACTGCACAATCCCATTGCTCATGCTTTGGAGGAGTCTTACATTGCAAGCACTCGTTCATGACACAAGTTATCTCTGTTTCTTTTGTTTGCTTGCATGTCTCAGTCAAGAGTTTTCTTTTACTTCAAAGTTTCATGTAGTACCACATAACACCATGATAAGTCCACGAACTATCCTTCATGCACGTGTAGTCACTTATGTCCCATGGGCAGTTTGAAACACGAATTTAGGTTGTCTTCATTTTAATATCTTTCTTGTATGTTGGTCTACACGAATGGGTTACTCATGGACCAATCCTTCACCCACATGGGCCTACCAATGCATTGGTGGCTGCATTCGAAGTATCACTTCACATGATCAAGCCCATGCACCGTTAGTGTAGGAGTAGGAGTAGTGTTTGCTTTCAATTGTTTGCTTGCATGCTTGTTTGCTTTCATGCTTTGATTGCTTGATTGTTTGCTTGCTTTTTTGTTTGCTTACTTTTCTCTCATTTTTTCTTCTACTTTTGCTTGGCTTTGTTGTTAGTTCATTCGCTTGTTTCGTTCATAGGTTAGTTTTGCATGAAACCATGTATGACTCTTGAAGCGAGCTGGGTAAAGTACAAGAGGGCTTGCACAACTATCACTACTTGGTTATTTGTCATCTTGCCTCTATATGATGAGCTTGTCACTTTTAGTCCATGATACATTGAAGGAAAATATGTACTGTTCGAAGTGAACCTTGGTGTAAACACAACACTTGCACGCTAACTAGTGTCACCTTCTCTAGTGGATTGTTTTTGGGTTAACCCTTGTAAGCTCAATCAAGTAGAGTAAGCTGAGGGGGGAAACCTTAATAAGCATGCCAGATATATAATAAACTACTTCTTTGCTGGAACAACCTCTTTTGCTCTCAATAAGTTGGGATCCCTCTTCTACCTCTGAAATGAATAAGTGTTATGCAAAGTGAAAATGAAAAAAATGAAAAATGAATAAGGCGAAAGAAGAGAAAGGCTTTCTGTGAAGGGAGGTGATGCAACTAACTCCATCCGAGTACTGACCAAGCTCAATGGTAGCAGAGCCATGCTTGTGTTCCTATGTGACTCCACTCAGATACTATCCAGGCCTGCTGGTAGTGGAGCAACACTAGAGATGAAACTAAGACTCTAACGACTATACTGCTTGTGCACCTATATACCCCTCAACCCCTATTGAAACAACTGTTTTGCCTTGGCTTGGAATGTGTGTCAATCGACTAAGAGTTTGGCAGATGCTACATCAAGCTAGTGTGAAGCCAAGATGAGCTAAGAACTGAGAAATACTTCGAGAGGTGTTAGACTCATTTTTCACGAAAAAGGTCCATTCCGAGAGTTAGAGTTCTACCAGTGTGTCACCAAGTGTTCTAGTGGCTACAACCACCCTCCACAATTTTTCCTTAGCCTATTTTGGAGCCTCCCCTACCAACCTTACACAACACTTTGTCTTGCTTTGTCAAGTACTCAAGCTTTAATGTTTTCCTTGCACAAAGGTAGCCTGTGGATCACAATCGATCCATTCCCCTTATAGGCTACTTACCCGAACTTGGTCCAGCTTGCAGTCTGAGTAGCTTCCCATTGAAAATTGTGTATTCTTAGAGGGAAACCAGCCTTCCCTCCAGGAATTGTGCAATCCACTCTGACAGTCTGCTGGGCTCGAGGATTGTGCAATCCTGCCAACCAACCCTCCCAATAGGATTTGTGCAATTTTTCCCAGCAGTAGGCTAATCAACCCAGGATTTGTGAAAATATGGGTAGCAATCACCTACTCTACCTAGAAATTGTGCAATCCCCTTAGGCAGTCAACCTAGCTTACAATCAAGAATGTGCATTTTTCCCAAGCAGTTGAGCAATGACATGCATGGACAGTGTGGTTCACTAATTCCACCCGGGACCAAGGAAACTTGACTTGCATGCATGCATGACTTGATCTTATCGGAATAGCAAGAGACAACATGCAAAAGCCATCCCATGGTTTAGGGGGCTACTTTTAGCAATTGGGTTTACATGCAAAGTTGTTTTATAAGTTTCCCTCCAAGTGTCGCTTTTTTCTATATTTGTGGCATGCACATCTTGAGACCAAACTTATTTCTTCGACGCATTAGAGCTCATTCATTCACATCAATATTGGTGACCTGACATCCCACAGCACATCTAGGACTCTTTGACACATCCAGCTAGCTATTCACGGGTAAGTGGCCTCAACTTGTTTGTTTTAGCATTTCTGTCACTTTTTGTGTATTTGTTTGTGTGAGTGTTGTTTTCTTGATTTCTTTGAATGCTTGCTTTCAATTATATATATATTATAGCTTGTCCTAGCTCTATTTCAATTTTTGTCTCTATCTCACTACTATCACATGCATGAAACTATTTTTCACATTGTTCGCCCAACCGATGAACAACCTCACCCACATGCATGTTGATTTGTTTGCTAAATATTTCATTCATGTTTTACATGCATTGTTTATCATTTCTTCTATCACTTAGTGTTTCCATGCATTTCATCGACTTACTTGCTTTCAGTTGCCCATCGGTGAATCGAGCCAACCTTGGCTCGGTCTCTGCCTTCACCAAGGCTAGATTGCGCAATCTACTGGAGAAGGAAGGCTCACCTTCCTCTCCAAATTTGCGCATTCTAGCTAAGCACTAGCCTCCTAGAATGATTTGTGCATTCCTAAAGGGCAGTGGTTTCTTGGCCCAAGAATTTGTGCAAATCTATCTTTGGGCTAGCAGTCCTTCCAAGTTGGGATTGCTCATTGTGCAATCCTAGCAGCCAACTGCCCAACTGGATTGCGCATTTTGTAGATCCAGTAGATAGTCGAGCCTCCTAGTTAGTCCAGACTGCCTTTTGCATAGTTCTGGCAGCTAGTCACTCAACCTCCCAGTGAAATTTCTGCAAGCTTGCTCATTATTTTCCCATGTATGTTCTTTGTCCTTCCCCAAATTTTCTTTGTTTTCACTAACATATCTCTTTCCATCCGCGCTACTTCTTTTCAGATATTTCAAGTGTTCATCTGTCTCAATGGCTTCAAAGAGAACAGGATATCAGGGACATTTATGGTATGGCAACTAAAGAAGCAGCTGAGCAGGTGTCTCTAGTCTGTCGATCTATGAAAACATGAAGTTGTATTTAGACAAGGACATCAAACTGAAGTGGCAAGAGGTGAATGAAACATTCGCAGGTATTTTGGGAGAATACCTTGAAGACCGTCAAGTGTACATAAACATTCATAAGTCTAGTTTGTACTGGATTGCATGAAGATACCCCACGTTCCCATTCATGGACATGATTCACTGGATCATCTCTCATGCTGACCTCGAGATGATGACATTGAGCAGTGTGAGTGGGATGAAGCTTGTAACCTTCTGGGCACAAGATTACGATGAGATGTATCAGATGACCAAGCCCACGACTGTCATGACTCCCCCATTCAGCTTGCCAAACAACAGAGGCCACTCCAAAGACACTGTGAAGGATTGGGTAAAGGATCCAGCTCATTTTAGGATGACCCCCAATTAGATCTACAAGATGAAGATATTGAGGAAGGCATATCAATACTTGGTCATATTTGCATGTTGATTGAGTGGCCAAGTGAGCACTGAGACCTTCCCTCAGAATTGGGTGGTCACGCTAGACCAAAGGAAGACCATGAAACTGGTCTGACATACTGGCTCATCAATTGAAGGAGCAAGTCACGAAGGCTCGATAGTCACCTGAAGGCATTAATGGAGAGATTTACATGTAGCCTACATTCTAGATGCATTCTGTGCCCGACATAGGTTCTTAGGTTTAGAGTGGGAATGGTCACTAGTGGAGACTGTTGTGAGCACATATTTCAAGTTATTGTCCGAGTGCAGCTTCAGAGGAGTGATCATACGGTTGTCCAACCATCTTGTCACATGAGTGTACAGGTTGATATTTGAATAGTATTCACCCTGCATGTTAGAAGAAGCAATGAAGGCATTGTTATGCCTTGCAGATTGGTATGCCTCACCGGACAACACATTCATCAGATTGTTGAGTGCAGAGAATCCTCCACATGTTCTGCCAAAGTTTTCTTTGGACGTGCTTGTCATGTAGGAAGTAGTGTATCATATCTCAACAGGATTAACAGCTAAGCTATAGTGGAAGAAGAAGGCACCTTGGCCCACTCTTTCGTTGTGTATTGGGTTATACGAGATCTTGAGAATCAAGCAAGTAGATGTCGAAGTTGAAAAGATGAAGAAGTACCTATTTGACCTTCGAAGCTTCAACTCGTATGACCCAAATTGCATTGTGAAGGAACATTACATGAGAGTTCAGTTCAATTGGATCCATGGGGAATGTCATTGGGCCAAGGAGGACTCCTAGAGATATTGCTTCAATTCCTCCAAACCCAATGAATAGATCGGCTTTGCCGTAGAGTGGTCAGCACAACAACGTGAAGTAGCATAACGGAGAACACCAGCAGTAGTAGAAACAACATAGCCAAGCATATCTGCGTGTGACAAAGAGAAGAGAAAGATTGTCGACCACATGGAGGAGGAACAAAGTTGCAAGTTTCGAGTAGATCAACTTGTAGAACAAGCAGCTATGGCTATTCGACAGAAGAGATAACAATGCGGCAAGAAAATCACGAGAAAGCATAGGGATAAGAAGAAAATGTAAGAAGTAGAGAAGGAGTTTCATGAGCTGAGGGAGAAAATCCGAAAAGAACAAGAGCTACGCCAACATGAGAAGGAAGCGCAGCAATAGTAGATTCAGCAAGGGGTGCATCACGTGCAGAAAGAAGAAGTAGGACCCGTACAAGTAGTTTATTCTTTTGAACAGCTGGCATTAGGTGAACAGGGTGAACCCCCGCAAGGGCAAGACTATGTTGATGAGATAGAACAGGTTCTTGAATAGTTGGATGCAAACATGGAGCAATAGGAGTTGGAACAGGACACTGACCTCATGCCTCACCAAATAGAGGTCACCTCACTTGCTTCAATGCATCTAGATGATGAGAAAGTCTCAAAATACCAAGGAGGCACTGAGATCCTTGTGATCAACTGGAAGCAGAGATGCACAACATCTCCTTTGATGAATATCATCATAGAGTTGTGCAGTCTTAGAGAGTACCAACTCTGGAGGACCAAACATCCCCTGTGCAATTTGAAGAGAAAGTGATCTTGATTGATGTGCAAAAGCACCCAGCTGCATTGGCTTATGCAACTAGAGTTTATGCCAAAGCCACTAGCTTAAGTGTTCATTTTCTCATAGCTAAGAATGAGCAAATGATGAAGGAACTACAGGTTTCCAAGCAGGGAGGAGACTTGGTGACAATGCCTACCCGAGTTGGACTGAAGAATGAAATATTGGATGAAGTGTTGTCCTTGGACAACAGTTAAGTGAGCATTGTACTCCAAGTTTCATACCATGTATCAAGCAGTCGTTCATCTCCACGGATGGTAATAGCGATGTGCAAGAAGAGTACGCATCTTGAAGAACATACATACTGCCATTGATAACATGTGAGAATGGATGATGAAGTACAAGGGAGCCCTACTTCCCTTGACAAAGATGATGAAGGCCAATGTGGTTGATTTGTAAGCACATATCCTGAGTCAGATTCAAAACTATGAAGACCTACCCCAACTCATCACTAGCATATAGGCTTCCCATGCATGAGTATTCAAAAGCAAGGAGGTTAAAGTGCACACTTATGCGATCCCAACACTTGGGACCCTCACTTAGGCAAAGACCAAGAATCAAGTCCAACAGGAGCTTGACTCATACTTCGACACGCTGATGCAATCATCATCAATCCAAACTTGCCTATTAGTGCAAACATCATGCGAAGTACGTTGTTGGTCTAGCTACACTGAAGATAATGATGTGCATGCTCACAGATGAGTTGGACAGAGGAGTCCGAGCAGTGTACCCAGATGTTATGGAGGCAAGGTTTAGGTTTTAGATGGATGTCACAGCAGCACACACAGACACTCTCAAGGACTACCAATCTTGGCATCAATATGTCACTATTTATCAGCATGAGGATATCAAGAAGTTGGATTTCTATGGTTTTCTAAGTTCAAATGATGTGTAGTTTGGCTTGTCCAAGCCATTGTTCACATGGGTACATGCACATTGTAATGTTGAGTCATGTCAAGTGTAAGTCAAGTGTCAAGAGTGGATGTAACAGCCATAGAGTATGTGAAGAGTCATGAAGGTAGTTGAATGGTCACAAAGGGGAATGTCAAGGGTCACCCTACCCTTTGCTATTAATAGTCCCTCATAAGTCATTGTATAGGCTTTTGGTAAGCCAAGCTTATACTAAGACTATCTTGAAGAGGGATTGGACAGTATTGTAATGTGCCTTGGCTTCTCCACAGCATAGAGCTAGTACATCTCTTTGGAGGAGCAGGCAGATGTGGCTATAACATTCCACTATTGGAGCTAGCATGTTTACATGGATGTATTTTATGATTGTGACTTACACTTATTTATATAATAAGAGCCAACACATTTTCATGTATATGTTCTTATTGTAATTGGACTATTCCAGTTGACTTAATGATCTATTTTGTTTAACTTACGTACTTGTGTATGACCTAATTTGTATGAAATTATATGAATCTTGTTGTTAATGTGTTGCATATGTTATTAATGTTTTCACTGTCCATGTCAATTGCTCTATCATAAATCAGATAGACCTTTCTCATGAACCTTGATATATCATCCATCACACTCATCTCGGATTGATAATGTTAGAGTCGGTCCGTTCAGCCCTCCGTCAGAGATCAAAACCTCTTTATTGCATTTCACTTTTAGGTGTCTTGATCGATTCACTCAGTTGCATTCCGCTAGGGGCATGCCATAATCTCACGGAAGGGTCTTGTTATTCATTACCCCTCATGCCTTGCACTACTGGCTTAGGTCTGTTCATCATAATCAAGTTTTAAAGTCACTTACAATCCTATTTTAGTCTTTTGATTAGCAAGAGTCGTTTCAGTCACTAGGTCTAGGGTTTCACAAATTGTGTCTTCAAAATGTCCAATAATGCCAGCAGGCCAGAGGGAGGTTCTTAATAAGTCTTCATTTCAAATATTTTCATCGTCATATTGTTGGACTATGAATTTTCTTCAAAACTCCATTTTGAAGAAAATTCATCATTTCATTTTGTAATAAATTGCCATGTAATTTTCAGAAGTTTTTTAGTTGTTGAATTCTCAAGCGTAGCCCTAGTCTTCCTTTGTCAAGACATGCCACTATCCCTGCAAAAAATAGCCAAAAGATTCATCATTTAAGCCAAAATCAAAAAGGGAATTTGAAAAACAGAGTTGTATTAATATGAAAAAGTGCCAAAGTGAAAAACATAAGAAAGTGGGTTTTTGAGAAGCAAAAATTAAACCCATTACTCCATGAAGCATTTTCATTGCTTAAAACATCTATTTCCATGCCAAGAGGTCAAAGGATATCGATTTGAGTTTTGGAGGAGCTAATTTCATGTTTGAGTGCCAAAGATGTGTGTTGGAAGTGTGCGTGGCACATTGGAGGAGGTCGCGGCGCACATAGGACGCACGACGCACATAGGTCGCGCAGCGCATTGGGCGCAAATTCACCATGTAAATTTACACTGTCGCGGCACATCCAGGAGGCGCGGTGCACTGGGCTTGTGCGCGGCGCACAGAACCTCCAAGACCAAACATCATCACGGCTTCATAAAAATCAAATTGATTCAACTCATTTGCATGCCAAGATGAAGAGGGAGCGATTCAAAGCAAGTTTTGTGCACAAGTGTGAAATTGGGAGCAATTGGAATAAACTTAGCCTGTGCGACGCATAGAGAAGGTGGCGCGATGCACTGGGAGAAAACGCGTAGTATTATTTTACACGGGCGCAGCACACTGGGACGGCGCGGCGCATACAGCTGACTGGCCCGAAACATTCCAAAATCACCTCCAATTGCCAAAACCGCCTACATTACCTTGGGTTCAAGTAGGTTGTTGTTTATTCATCAAATTTTGAGGTTTATATTGTGATGTGTTGTGATGATTGATGTGGTGAAACCCTAAGCAAATAGCAAAACCCAAAAAACCTGTTGTTAGGGTTTCAAATTTATTGTTTGTCACCAAATTCATTCCCCCATCCCATTTCTCGATTATTTTCATCATTCCTAAGTTTCCCTACCCCCAAAAATTACTAAACCCCTATCCCCAATTCCTTCCACACATTTCCAAATGTAAAAACCCCAAACCCTACCCTATACAAAATTCCAAAAACCCTCCCACATTTCCCTAACAAAATTTGTCCCAATAGTCCCTAATCCCTTACTATTTTCCCCCTTCCTAACAGTCCCTTGTTGCACTTTTTCCCCTTGGTGGCAGAATTCAACCACATCACAAAATAGCAGTCCAACACAGTTTTATACACCAGCATCTTTATCTCCAAGGCAGTTTGTATAGCAACAGTTATTTCATCCGATCATTCATCCGATTATGAAGTGGAGACCCAAAGTGACTCACCCATGGAGGGACATGCACCTCAGAGGCCTCATAAAGATGGCAGACATGTTAGAGAAGAACCCACCACCCTTACAGAATTGCAGGCCTGCCCTCTTGCCGTCTCTTGTTTTCAGTTTCAGCCATGTTATGAATTTTGTGAGAAGGTTGCTACTGTTCAAGTCCATCATGAGTTGGCTCGCTTATTTGTACTGCATTTACATGGTGATCGAGTTACTTTGGCTGGTGTCACTTTCACACTTACACTAGAATCTATCTCACTAGCAACCGGCATACCTAACATTGGAGAGCCATGGAACAAGAGGCAGAAGATTGACTGGTAGCATTATGAGCCATATATTAAACCCGGTTTCTTGAGGCAGCTAAAGGGAGTGTTCCCTTTCCAATATCTCAAAGTTGAATATGCTCCACTAATGAAATTAATCATGAAGTATTTCAGTTGTGAAAGTTGTTTCTCCAGATTATATGCTTATCACATCAGGTTGCTCATGCATTTCACTCGGGTACGGATGATGAAAATTCCTTATTTCATATGCCAAAACATAGAAAGGATGACTACCCTTGTGTAGCACAAGACCCCTCAACAGCAGTTCAATAGAATTTGTCATTTTGCTCTCATCAAACTTTTGGTGGTTCATAAGCTTGGAGTACAGGGCATCACTTGGGATGATTTCATCTCTCGTGTCTTTTTCAGAGCTTCACAGGGACCTTCAAAGGCTGGGCATGAGACAGGTGGACCTTCTCATCAGCATGAAGTCCATGATCCACACACTGCTACTATACCGGTTTTCATTACTTATCAGAAGGGAACGAGGCAGTTATTTGCAGCAGCAAAGTGAGTGTTATCTCCACCTGGGGTGGAAGGGGCCTCGCTTCTGACATCAACACCATAGGTACAGGATAGGGGCAAGAGGCCAATGCAGGATGAGGGGCCTTCATGTGAGCGGGACTTTATTCTTGCTCAAGATGATGATACAAACATGGGCCCGCAAAATGCACATCTTAGAGAGATCATCCAAGAGCAGCAGATAGAGATCCAAGCCTTGTCCCTCAATTTGGAGAGGGCCAAGTGGACTATGAAATACTTGGAGTAGAGGAACAAACAACTTGAAGATCAGCAAGAAATCATGGAGTTACAAAACATCTGCGAGAATCGCCAAGCTGCCCAAAGGAGGAAGGTTGAGCTCACTTCATTGGAGCAAGAGATTAATGATGATCGGGAATCTTGGCTCGAGAGAATCAACATCCACCTGGAGAGACTACTGGAAAGGGTTGATAGGGACAAAGCATTGTTGAGACACATGGCTTTCCATTACAGGGCGCGGAATATGAGTTCCCGAGCACGAATAAGGAATCTAAAGGCAAAATTAAAGAAGGCAATAAGGAAGAAAAAGAGGCAAAAGGAGCATGATCATCTTCGGATATTGGCTAAAGCCTCTTTAGCCCAACATGACACTTGATAGACAAGGTCCAGCCCAAATTTCAAGAAATTTGGAGCAATTTTTGCATTTTTGAAAATTTTGGCACTGAAAAACAGGTTTTGCCTCCCTATGCGTCGCGCCACTTGGCGCTCGCTTTTGCTAGAGGGCTCCAAATTACAAAAAATTTATATTTTTGGATTTGGCATGAAAAATCATGATTTCTAGTGCATGTCCAAGAAGCGTGGGCAAGTTTTGAGTCCCCAAGAGGTCAAAAACACTCAAAAAATGACTTCTCTACCCCTATTTTGACACACAGGAAGCAGTCCTGGGAGATTGAAGTTTTGGAGGGGTAAATGGACACCAAATTGAAAAATTCCACTTGACTTGGAAAGTAGATAGGTAGGGATTTCCAACAAGCTATCATGAGCTCAATTTGGACTCTGGGAAGGGCCTCAAATTCAGCTCCAAATTGGCGCGACGCATAGAGAATTAGGCGCAACGCATAGAGGATTTTTGGCTCATTTTTCACTGTACAGCTCAGAAATTCGCCTAGTTTTGACTAGTTTTGTTTTTTGATGTAACTATTGATATATCTTGATGTAAATTGATGACCATGATGTAATATTGGCACATTTTTACTTGTTCTAGAGGATTCATTCACTAAAAAGTGAAAATTTAATGAATGAATCAGTTTCCTACCTTATAGAGGCAAGTTGTTTAATTGCCTAGATTTCAATGCTTTGTTTAAAATTGGTTGAAACAGCTCCTAGAATGATGAGCTCGACCCCTAGAGGCATGGGAATGGGTTAGGATGGTCTATATCATGTATTTTCTGAGTCATTGTCAGGGTTGGACACTTGGGATTGCTTGGCACATCATTGTACATTCTATCTCTGCATTTTTGGCAAAGGAAAGACCAGGGTTTTGCAGCACTTTTTGGGATCCATGTGGCTCTGTGTTTTGATGGTGTGTTTCTCTATGTAATTGTAAGTTCATTGATGTGTATGTGTGTCATTTTCCCTTCTCTTTGCTTCTGAAATTAAACAAATGAGTGATTAAGGTAGAATTCATTGGACTGTTGTGCTTTGCCTTCAAATTTCGTTTAATTTTCAATGTTTTCATCTGTTTGAGGAGGACTCTTGAGACTCTCTTACCCTCCTTGGATCCTCACCAATCTGATCCATCCATTCATTCAATCAAAATCATCAAAACGATTGCCTTCCTTGCCGCAATAAGAACTCTGCAAAAATTAGCCTCATCCCCGGACCCAAATTTGCCTCTCCCATTTTCCAACTCAAAACCCCCAAAAACTCAAATCAAAACCTTGTACTTTATACCTAGCCGAAGATTAGTTGTTAAATTGGTCATCTCAAGCCCCATCTGATTAGCTTTTGCAGAGATTGACCCGAAGAGAGCCCTCTCCTGTCCTCGTAGGGCTAGCTACGAGGCTGAGCGTGGTTTGATGTGGACCTAGAGGCTTACCTTTTTAGCCTGAGGTAAATCTAGGCTCCAATAGATACATGAGTGGTGTTCATGTTATCTTACCTTATATGTTGTGACTGCCACATCTAAGTGCACTGCTCTGCCCGAAGTTGTGCATTTCCTTTCTGTGGTGTGTTCCTAACCGAGTTGGGACTTATCCCTTTCAACCTAGAACACACCTTCACCTTCCTCTCCCTTCAAAGTGTTGGAACTTGTCGTACACATTCCTTGACTCTCTGCATCAATCACACCCTTGCTACTGATAGAGTTATCTTACTTGCCTCTGTGCGACATCATGGTCAAGGCACTAGCTTACGACCCACTGCTGGGACTCCTACACGAAACAGATTGAGGTTTAATTGGAACTTCTTACCGAGGAGATCACCTTGACATGTTGGTGGGTCCAACACCATCAACATTTATGGCACTAGAAGGAGGGCCTGATGACAAGTAGTCTCCTCTCATCGAGTTTTGAACCTTTACATATCTTTCATGAAGTCTTGCATTCTTCTTCCCCTGAGGTGTTTTTCGAATCGTGACGACATCTCCATCTTGGGGAAGCTTTTCAATCTCTTGTCGACTCACACGTATGATGGTGAAGGAAAAGTGGCCTGGCCTGAGCACTTTTATAACTTTCTTTCCATGATTTTTGAGAAAGATGAGTTTACTAACGAACAGGTTGGGTTGTTGCTCGCATACACACTTCGTGAATCTCCATTTCATTGGGTGCTCAGCCTACCGGCTGACACTGTGCACTCATGTGAGAAATTCTATAATCTTATTGAAGTCACGTTCTATCATTTTGATCCAGACCATCTTGACCAAAAACTGTTACAACAATGGAGGGCTTTGCATGAATCTATTATTGATTTTTGGTAGTTCTTTCGTGACTTACAGTTTCAAGCTCTGAGGAGCCAGATGAAGTTTGCTTATCTCTGGGGTCGGTTCAAGTACTATCTTAAGAAATCTGCTCATACCAAGAGAAAGCTTGATGTCAAGCCTCGCTCAACCTTCTGTGTTGATGGATTTGTGCAATCCCATGTGGGAAAAGGAATTATCTCAATGAACTATTTGCCTCACTCTCATTCAACAATTCCACCATTGCCTTGTGATGCTAAGGATCATGTTCGCACATCTGTTCACCCTTCACACCCTCCCAACATCACTCCACTCAATTTTCACGCAGATTTGGCTGTGATTCCTTTGAGTTCCCATATGCATTCTTTTCTTCGACCTCCATCCTCGCACTCACGTGTTCCTTCAGATGATGTTGTCTTGTGTTCATCCATTCTAGACTCTTCACTTGTTGTGAATGAGGAATAACCCACTGACGGAGTTGGTTTTGAGCAACCAACATGCGCTATCATTCATGAAGAATATGAGTGGGAGCTTGAACATCAACACTCGGTGAAGGATGACTCCCTTCCATCTGAGCCCCCTCCTTTCTTTCCTAGCTTCTTTGGTGAACCTTCCATCCATGATTTTTCATGTGTGTCTTCATCCATAGATGCACCCATTGTTGATCGCTTGCAGGACTCATTGGATGTTAGTCCATCATTCGGCAACGGAGAGGATAAGTTATTCATTGAATATCCACTTGATCCTTCATTTTTCTTTTCTAGAAACACAGAGGATGAGTTCGTTCACTTTTCATCTACCCCTCTATTTGATTCATGTGATCATGAGGATGCCAAAAAATTCATTGATTTTTCTGATCATGGCAGTTGTGATCCATATTCTTCCAATTTTGATCACAATCATGAATCTCTCGCAGTTGATTTTTTGAAGCCACCAGTGTATGATGATCTACTAATGATGAAGTTGAGACACCCAAGACTGTCGAGGCACTTCAGCCCAAGCTGATGGTTATGTTGAGCCCTCACTCTCTTGAGGTTAGTCTTACTTTTGATCATGAAATCATTCAATCGCCCAAGGCTCCTCATCACTCATCTGTATGCATTGAAGATCCATCTAACACATAGATCACACTTCCTCCACTCAAACTGAACGATCCCATTGCTCATGCTATGGAGGAGTCTTACATTACAAGCACTTGTTTGCGATGCAAGTTATCTCTATTTCTTTCGTTTTCTTGTATGTATCAGTTAAGAGTGTGCTTTTTCATCAAAGTTGTACATGGTATCACACAACACCATGATAAGTCCATGGATTGTTTATCATGCACATGCACTCACTTATGTTCCATGGGCACTTTGAAACACGAAGTGTGGTTGTCTTCACTATTATATCTTTCTTATATGCTGGTCTACACGACTGGGTTACTATTGGCTTAGTGGAGCCTGACCCAAGTTCAGAGGTGATTTAGCCAAGAAAATCCTAGTACTACTGGCCCTTTCAGCAACAGTCTACAAAGCACGGACTGAGGTCTCACCCAAAGTAGTATGGGAGGGTGCTAGAACCAAGTTTTTGCACCCTTGGGATGTATGATGGGCTTCTAGAGGTCTGCGGTCTGACCTGTCGCTATGTGCACTTGTGATCTCTTCACGACCTATGGTGCGGCTTCCACGTAGCCCTACTCGGGGCGTGACCCGTATAATACCCAAGATCCTTGCTAATTAACTTATTACTTAACTTATGTGTGTAATATTTATGGTTATTACAGTATATTCATAAATTATATGAGTGTGCACAATACATAAATGAATGCAACACATAAACAAGATAACATACAACAAATACACAAGAATAGAAATCAAATTCTCTTTTATTAATCTCCAGTCTTGCTTACAAACCCAACACTACCCTACGCACTCAGCTGCAAGGTTTTTCTCACTCAGCTGTGGACTCTACGAGGCCTCTGCACACTCAACTACAAAGCCTCTTCCTACTACTACAACCCAAGACACTTAGAAATCTACTCTAAGCCCGAACCATTCCTTCACTATTCTCTCTATCGATCACTTATTAACTAACTTTACAACTTAGAGCATCGCTCTATTTATACAATCCCATTGTCCGCGGACCATGGGTAGGCTGACTTTACACTATTTTACAATACAATGTTTAGGGTGGACAACCCTATGACTCAACTGTACACTTAGCGCTTCGTGCCCACAATTCATGGAGTTTTACAACATCTTTAACCAAAACTTGGGCTTTGAGCCTCAAAAACCTCCTGCGGGGGGGTTCCATGCCCAACAGGCCCCCAACACAGTCATCATGACTCATCCTAATTCACTCTACTAGTGCGGAGATCTTGGCACGGAGCCCTTCCAACTGTTCCTTCGCTTCCCAGAGGTCCGTGGCACACTGATCTACAGTTTGCTGGATCTGCTCCACTCTCTTGGCCGAAGTCTCACTGTCAGGGGAAACTCCCTGTCTTAAGGCATGCATCACCTTCATCTATGTGAGCTTTCCTTTGATGTCTACAATGATGAGGAAAGCCTCATCAATCCAAGGTTGGACGCATGCTTTAAGGATCGCCTCTTTCTGCCGTGTGACATCTACCTGTTCCTTCAACACCTTTGCCTGTTGTAGCTTCACAAGTTGCTAGGTCAGGACAACTGTCTGCGCCATTCCTGGCACATTATCATACTACACCTGAAGCTCCCATGCCTCTATTTCTAGGCACTGTATGTTGGGGTCCTCCTATAATGAAGTGAGGACCGCAAAGGATTCTTCCAACATAGCAGTGCAGTTCTGTACTGCGTGTCCTATTTCCTCTAGCCCTTTTTCAATAGTGCCAACGTGTTGTTCCCTAACTTTCAATGGCACAGAGGACTGCACCTTTAATCATAGCTCAACAATCTGAAGGTTGAGGTCCAGCTGTACCCTTGTTTCTTCCTCCTTTGCCTTGTAGAATCCATATTTGTGGATTCACACTCCAACTGGTAGGTCTGTCACGATTTCTAGCTCTAGAATGTGGTGACATGCTTCCTCTACCATTTGCTCCAGTTGTTGCTTCTGCGCAAGCACTTCACCACACTGTAGACTAAGCTACTCAATGTTGATTCTTTGTTCGCTGAGCATCTGCACTACGCATCGCCCCCTCGGAGTTTTGTTGTCGCTCTGTCTTGCAACTGATATAATATATCCTGCAGAAGGGCAGCCAAATTTAGGCCAAGTCCCTTGATCTTGCCCACCACGACTCTGTCCTCCTCTCTTTCTATTGTTAGTGCTCCTTCCAAAAGCACTATGGTGTTGGCCATTTTTTCACGCAGCAGCTACTCCACTGCTGATGTACCTGTGGCTCTATAGGTAGCTACCACTCCTTGTGGAGGTCGCACCTAAAGTTCCTGCATCTGCGCCCTTAGGCCCCCCAACAAATTTTGTTGCTCCATCATCACTTCTTGGAGCGCTTCTTGGGTGACCTCGCCAATTGTGTTAGCAATGTCATAGAGGTCACCCTCTATCAATGTAATTGGCTGAATTTCTAGTTTGGAAGCCTTGGCCTTCTCTCATGGACCTGACCACTCTGCAACGTGCGGCCATTTTAGTTGGGTGGACGTTGTGCTCGGGTCTGTTCCTTCTATTGTATCTAGTCCTTGTCCTGTAGACACATCCTAACCTCTTTCCTCTTGTTTCACGGTGGCCCCTATTGCTTGTGCTATTGCTACTCTTTCGGTGGCATTTCCCTATTCTGTGGCTACCTTTGCTACTTCATGTGCAGTCCTTACCTCCACAGCCACTTGTTTATTGTGTCTCTGCTGGGCCAACTTTGTGACATGCAACTTGGTTGCATCCTTCCACTTCTGTGCTATTGTTCTATCCCTTTTTTCCACATCCGAGGCATGCCATTCAGCAGGCCATGAGTCGAGCATGGAGAAGATAGCGTCGTCAATTGTGATGAAAGGAAGCTTGGTCTAGGTCTATGCCAAATCATTACTCGCCTTGATATACACATTGTGCATATCCACCTTGAAGTCTGCAAATCTCCATAGACTATTGTACACTGTGGGGGATAGGCACAACCTCCTGTTAATCCAAATCTGAACGCTTGCCTCCATTAACACCCAAAATATTTTAGTCTTGTGGATCCACGTGGCGTCCTCTGTAGCCCAGAGCGATGCATATTTTGTAGCCTCTGGCAAGTCCTGTTCAATAGGAGGCAACTGACTATTATGAGAATAAGTCCCCTAGGGCTCTGGGTCAGAACCCCAACAGAGTAAGAGTAATCTACATCAAGAAACATTCATACGACTCAGGGAACATGCTTAAATAAACAAATTATGTGAGGATGAACATACCCGGATGTCTTTCGTTGGGTAGTTCTAGCTAGGGTTCAAACCCTCTACAACTCCTGATGATCTTTGAATCTGCAAATCAACCAATTCGAATACACATAATAGCATATAGATAAATCATTTTAATGAAGTAAACTTTATATCATATAAGTAAATGATTAGTTATACATCAAAATAATCATTCATACATGAACCATAACAATAACATTTGATGCATAAATAAAGTCGATCTCAGGAACTAGAAAACATTTCTTTTTATTCTAGAAAACTATAATGAACATGGAAAGAGTTCACCTGAGTCTTCCTCTTCCAGCTCCAAGTGGAACTCTCCTCCAGGTCCGTCCAGTGCCAGTCTTCAACAAACTCTTTCCATAACCAATACCATGATATCTCAAGCAAGTGGGAGAATATAAACACTCAAGGAAACAAGGGTTTCCTGAACTTGGGGAAGTGCTTGAAGCACAGGGATACTTCAGATTTGATCAGGGGATAATCTTAGTATAGTAATTCTATCTCTTCTCTCCTTATTAAGGCCTTCCCATTGAAGTCTTTTTATACTTCTCCCAAATTAGTTTTTTAGTTGGAAAACTGTTGGGAATAGTTAGGCCACGAGCACTAGGAGGTAATCAACATGTAAAACCCGTGAACTCCACCCATAAGTAAGGAAATTTATTTTTTTTAAAGTGTTTTAACACATATATGCGGGTTGGGTATAGACTAACCTGTGTGTACATGATTTTATCACAAGGAAAAGTAGTGCACAGGGAGTAAAACACTGTTTTTAAAATATTTGGACCAAGTCTGGAAGGAGGGGTTTCCCTAGGCCATAACTCAAGCATCACAAATACCAAGGGTGATATTTGGAGCTATAACAGATGCCCCCTAATATATGAGGTCAGAAGGGGTACATGATGGATGAAATGTATTAAGTATATGGAAAGGAAACCTGTCAAAAACTGAGAAGGAATTCACCAGATTTCAACCTACCAAGCCATCAAAAAGAAGATCAGAAAGAAACAGTTGTCTGAGGTGGGCATACCCATGATCAGAGAAAGTAAAACATGTCCACATATCAAGTACAAGTGGATCCACTATGTGTACAAGTATAAAGAATTGAAAGTACATAATGGATAATCTAATCATGATTGAACAAGTACATGTCTGAATATCACATATAAGAAGATGATCAATGAAGCTAGAAGATGAAGCTGATCACTGATGTCAAAAATTGATCCCAATTGTACCAAATGAACATGATGGAATAAGATGATATTACATCACAACTCGGATGCCAGCATATAAGATGTTGTTGTGAAGGACTACAACATATAATGTGGAATGATCTTGATTGGCAGCAACAGGAGCAACTAACAAGTGAACCAAAGAATGCTAATGCAACTCGAGGTCCTCACCGACCATCATGGTACATTTATACGCAATGGGAATAAATGATCTGAAGTTGACCATTTTAGAAACCGTTTCATTACCGATCATTAATGTATACCGTTAAGAAACATGAGACTACTCACCGATAATGATAATGAGAGTCAAGGTACCTAGCAGAATCTAACAAGTGCGAATAAATGATCTGAAGTTGAACACCTAGAAGAATCTATCAATCAGGGGACAATGATGGTTTCCCATTGTCGACAGTGAAGGATCTGCCACTGATGACTGCAAACCCCAAGGTACTACCAAATGGACTTTATATCTTTTCCCCAAAGCAATGAGTCATAGTCGATAGAAAAAGATCTGCTAGAAGAAGGCATTAAGGTGTCCTTCATCAATCTAGCGCGAGTGTAGCCCGTCGGCCAATAATGTGGAAGGAATCAGATGAAAAAAAGATGTAGTAACCCGACCGAAGCACATTTCTAGCGTACATAAGATGTAGCTAGCACATGATAGAAACCCTTTGAACCAACCAATAATGAAATCTATGGCAGAGGTGAGGAATCCATCAATAGGGTCAAATGGAAACCAAGGCACTACACGAATCCCAATGTGTGATAATCAAAGATGACGTCGAACACAAGGGAAACCACTCAATCAAAGACCCATGATACTGATCGATGCTAAGCACAAGGTGACCTATCAATAATGAAAATAGGGCCAGGGTGCGGCTCTAGGCCTACCCTTAGAGTAATATGTCGTCGTCAATAAGGAAAATACCCACTAGCAAGAAGTCAATGGAAACCTTCTCAAACCGGCATGAGCAAATGACAATTATAACTAATGTGATGACAAACAAGACACTAACAACCAGGGATGGCCGACTGAAAAATAGGTCAAGGGACACTGCAGAGAGGCCGACTCAAGCTTACTTCCCTTGAACAAAAGCATGACTCAATGATGACTATGTGGTAGCATATGATAACCCTGTATAAGTTCGTCATGAAGGAGGCATGAACGAACTCTCCATATGATTGGAAGAGATAACCAATCGGAGGAGAACTGACTCAATGACAAGGTTAAGGCATACCTAAGTCAAACTAAATCCCACCAGAAATGGAGGAGAGACTTTCTTTTGAGTACTTTGTTCAAGGGTGACACAATTGACTCTAGATGCCAACAATATATGGAAGTGTTGTGCCATTCCCGCTCTTTTTGGAATATATAATTTTTTTTGTCTTTTTCTTTAAGCTGGAAAAAGAATAAAAGAATGCTATAGTACAGTGGAAAGAACGAGTGTCATTGAAACAGATGATCTAGTTTCTGGGATGGGAACATTCCTATGCTCAATGTAGGGAGGCAAAAATGGTCAAGGACACTCAAAGGGATGTTCCTTCCATGGGTCAAAGGGTGTGTCAAGTCGCAGAAGCTAAGGGATTGCAAGTTTGAGTTTGCAGAAGACATGGTCAAAAAGTGGCTTAAACACGAGTTCAAGTGAAGTTGGTTCAAGGCCAAAAGGTGAAAATAGTCAAAATGCAATGCAGTAGTACAACTAAACACACAAGAGCATCTAGGGTATAAGGCCAGAACGAAGTGGAGAAGCAAAGAGGAGTGAGTCTTCAACACACAAGTCATGGTGGGACTAAAGAGGACTCCTATGCCTACTCAATAAAACAGCATGGGAAACAAATGTCAGTGAGGTGCTAACTATGAGCCCATGTAAAGGATGGCTCTACCATCATGTCATGATTTAAAAATCAGTAAGTGAACATGGTTTACTAACCATAACATGATGGGATTGACCCTATGGCAAGTGTATCGAAAAATGGAGGCTAGTATGCAAGATGCAACGGAAAAAATGGTTTCCCTAACCTATATGCTAGTGAGTAAATGATACCTGCCATGACAAGTCAGCAGTCATGGGACCGATGTGAAAGTTCCAAAGAAGCATCCAAAATGTCTTGAAAAAACAACCTATTCCTGAAAATCCAAGCTCACAAGTTAAAATATTCATGAGACGAAAAAAATCAAGTTTTGAAAAAATTTGACAATTTCAAAGCTTATAAAATGACCTTTTGACTCACCATTTGTACCATTTGTGTTGAGAGCAAAAGCTGTGAAGAAAAAAGAGAAAACTTGATCCCCAAAGAATTGGACTATTCAAATTGGATCAAAATCATCAGGTAACCCCCAATTCAAGATTGCATTACTTTATGATTGTTTTTAGAAATTTTTATTAAGGTTTAACCATAGGAATTTATGTTAAAAATTTCAACGCGATGCATACGTGGGTTGGATGTTATAGACTCACGTATACAAAGGACCTACGCGTGACTGTGTGTGAAAGGGGCCTACGTATATGCAGTTTGAAATTTCAACACAAAAATCTAATGGTTGGAACTCAATTTTCTTTCAGGATGACAATCACAAGGAGAGAGAGGAAGCATACTACCATTGATAATGAAGTTATGAATGATCAGCAGGCCTTAGATGCATTGAGGGGATGTGGCTTGTTGAAATTTTTCAGAATGCCCAACATGAAGGCAAACACCCATTTGCTTGAAATGGAAATCCACTATTGGAGTATCGAAGATGATGCATTTATGATTGATCGAATGCCTTTGAGGATAGAGCTAGAGGATATTTACTTTTCACTGGTCTCTCCCGGAGAGGAGAAGTTGTACATTCGACTGGCCGGACACGAGGTAGCCTTTCATTGGAAGAATACATACATATATACTATCTTGGGCATCCGAAAAAAATTTGAAGCCAAATTCCAATAAAACATGTGGAGAGCTTGTTCTTGAGGAAATTACTGTTCACCATAGCCAGGATAAATAGATTAGCCTCAATGCACCAAGCATCACGAGTGTCCATGAGCTTGGTCGTGGAGTGTCTCACCACTATTTTTGATTGGTGTACACCTCTTCTTACCAATACGAAGAGCGAGTTGTCCTCCATTCAGAAAGGGTAGACCAAAAATTTTGGATATGGAACCATTTTATGCTCCTTCTTCGAGAAGGCTCCTGGGCTACGTCCCAGAGTATCAGTGTCTATCAGTAGCCCTCAAGATCCTTTGATGGGTAGGTGGGCCAACCTGATGAAACACCTTGGAGGCGGGGACGTGCCGAGGATTGCTTTCAATGATGATTTCTTCTCCTGGTGGGAACTAAAAATCATCGCTGTGGATGACTATCCCTATGTTGGCATGGATTTTAGAGGAGATCCGGACTTGGTGCTGCCACCAAACACAACATGGGTAGAGATAGGTAGCCATTTTTAAAGTTTTATCAATTTTTAAGATTTTTTGTGTCTTTTAAATATAACTTAGAAATATTTTTGATGGGATTAAAATACTAACATAATGATCATGTTCCAAATTTTTGATGTTTGTTTTTATCTTGATGAATGATTGATATGCCAATCTAATGCCTGAGTAATGATAGATTTCGCTAATGAATTTTCAGATCGTAGAATGTGAAAATAAGTAATATAAACAAATGGTCGTTGCAACACCCTCACTCTCAAAAATTGGCAATATAAATCAGGATCTTGAACTCGATAAATATTATTTAATTGTGACACTACCAGTTGTGAGTCAAGATACACTACCAGTGAATCAATTCCAAAATAAATAGCTTCGGATAGTAAATTAATGACGACAGTATATTCAGAAATATTATTTGACACAGAACCAATACATAATCCCCTTGACACCATCAACTAACTAGATGGATAATAAATCACCCAAGTTGCGGAAGCAAGATTCCGAGTGTGCTGACTAGCACCATCAGTGAATCTGAAATAGACCAAGTCATCCATCAACACCTACCAAAGCAGATAGAAGAAGTGTCGATATCACAAAAATTCCCAATAAAATATGCACAAAAATACAAAATATACAAAGAAGTCATTGTTCGGCTATAACCTAAGCAAAGTATTTCTTGAGGTAGAGCCCATTTCGAGGCTCTACCAACTTGTTCCCTTCAAAATCAACTAATTCATAAGCCCCTTTTCCTAAAAATCGTTTCACTATAAAGGGACCATACCACATAGACTTGAATTTGCCTACCCCCAAGGTGTCTTTATCTTGATCATAGACCAAGACAAGGTCTCCTTCAAAAAAGACTCGAGGATGAATAGCTTTATCATACTGAGTTTTAACCCTTTTCTTATGAGCCTCATTGATTATGGCGGCATCTCAATGCTGCTCATCGAGATGTTCCAAATGAATGAGGTGCTCTTCGAGACTAGAGGTATCTGGAAGGAGCTCAATAGCTAGCCTAAGGGATGGAATTTCGCACTCAATAGGAAAAATAGATTCTAGCCTGTAAACTAACTAAAAATGTGTAAAACCAGTGAGAGTCTTTACCGAGATTCGGTACACCCAGAGAGCTAGATACAACATGATATGCCAATTGGAGAGACTTTTGTCAATTGTCCTTTGCAGGATCATCTTGAGGGACTTATTCACGGCTTCAACTTGCCCATTGGCCTGAGGATAATACGGAGACGAATGCTCTTGCCGGAAGCCCAACTTAAGAGCCAATTCAGTCATTAGTTGGTTTTGGAAATGACTGCCATGATTAGTGACAATCTCTCTCAGGATACCAAAACATGAAATAATCTGATTGAAGAGGAACAATGCCGCTATCTCACTATCATTTTTATAAGTAGGCATGGCCTCAGTCCACTTCATAAAGTAGTATACGACCACTATAATGTACTCATGATTCACCACTGAAGGCGGATTACAAGTAGTAAAGTCAGTACCCCACTTTGTAAAAGGAACGACAGTGATAATGGGGAATAGAGGAGCTGGATGCACACACATATTCCAAGTATAGACTTGACAAGGGTGGAAACATTTGACCACTTTAATACAATCATTGAAAATCAAATGCCAAAAGTAGCCAGCACGCAAGATTTTTTGGGCTATTGAAAGCCTAGTTAGATGACCACCACAAGCTCCACTGTGGTAATCATTGAGCACAGACTTTACTTCTTCTAAAGTTAAACAACGTCTAAGGATTGAATCAACCCCTCGACAATATAATGTATCACCAATGATGACATAGTTCTTAGCCAGGTGACGTAATTTTCGACATTCATCCTTGGAGGAAGCAGGAGGGAACTTCAAAGTCTGGAGATAAATGATGATATCTCCATACCAAGGATCTTGTGAAGAGATGAGGAATAGATGTTCGACTGGGAAAATTTTCTCATAAACAGTATCTTCTTCACAAGGTAGCTTAGAAATTAATTTTTCAAAAACCAATGATTTCTTAGACTTGGTGATGAGCCCCAAAATTGGTAACAATTTGGGCTCATTTGGCCTAATTTTCCTTGTTCAGTCCTTGTTCAAATCCATCATTTTCTATAGTTTATGCTTTATTTTTAGTATGTTTATGTCTTTGGTATGAATAGGGGAAGTCACTTGTCCTAGGTGGTTAACACGTGTCTATTTCAGGTTTTTTGACATCTATTGGAGCAAAGTCAAAGCAATCATGAGCTATAAGGAAACCAAGCCTGAGGTGAGGACTTGAAGGGGGGGTGCCTATGGCATTCAATGACCCTTCCTTGGGATCTTCACCTCCAACTCCGAACTCCAAAGACCACCAAACCGAATCTAGAAGGCAGCCAAGCAGCATTTAGAAAGGGACTATTTAACTCACAGTTTGACAGTTGAGTTCCACAAATTGAGGTGGCTAGCTGGGTCCCTCGTGATCTATAAATTTTGAGGCCTCAGCCTTCATAAAAAGACTTTTGAAACTATTGTGTACTTGGCACCTCAATGCTGCAGCTCTATTTTGTTCCTTTGTAGCCATTTTTGGCATGACTGTTATGATTCTTTTTGGATAATGAGAAGCAGTTTGGTTTCCTATCAAATCTGAGTTTTTCATAGGAGCCAAAGCTCTCAGGGTTGGGCCCAACCTGAGAGCCTAGGACCTCCTTTCTGTATTTTTACTTTTCCTTTACGTATCACTATTTTACTTTATGCATTTGAATATATTTTTGTTGAGTAGATTTCGTTATGGTTGTTGGAATAGATCACTATTTATGAATGATTTTGGTTTAGGTGTTTTCGTAGGATAATAACAACAAAACCTCCAAGAAAAGGGACAACCACACTCCTAGTTTTGCCTCATCCTTATTGGATTTGGGGCTGGAATGGAGAAACAATGCTGCCTCACAAAAACACTAGTTTGCTTGTTTATGCAATCTTTTAGTGTGCTTGTTTTATTAGCAAAGATTAGTCATGGGTTTGGACATCTGAAATGTTTCTTTACATAGATGGTGTACAAATTTCTCTTCCCAAATAAAGTTACTACTCATTTATGTTGTTGATGGTTAGGCTAGACTAGTTTAGGATTTGATCATTTGCAGGTCTTTGTTGATTTGATCAAGGTACACCGTGCAAGGCATCTTCATTTATTCATTCATCTACCCAAAGTATCATCTAAGCCACCTGTCATGTCTCTTAGCTAAGTTTCTCGTTCCCTATCTACCCTTTTGGTCCACGAATCCTTACCTCCCTACCTATCAATGCCTTAACCTTCTTCAAGCCATGTCAGCCTTCTACATCTCTTCACCAATCCACCCACCAGTCCTTAGGCCATTTTTAGACCCCTATCCTACCTCCAGATCCATCCATGCACCTTCCCTCACTCATCCATCCCCTAAAAACCGATTTCCAAACATCCTATAGAAATTCTGGAACTTCCTGTAGAAATTCTGGAACATCCTGTAGAACCCCTGCAGACTTCCTGTAGAAGCTCACAAGTGAGGTT
Organism: Pinus taeda; assembly: GCA_000404065.3. Lineage (NCBI taxonomy): Eukaryota > Viridiplantae > Streptophyta > Pinopsida > Pinales > Pinaceae > Pinus > Pinus taeda. Next base: position 51,417 of record APFE030487053.1, on the reverse strand, counting down.
TCCTGATAGCCAAACCTTGTGAAACTCTGGGGAAGAGTGTTAGGGACTCCTTAGACCCTCTCTGAACCTCTCTAACCATTTCCAAGCATTCCTCGTCCTTGATCCACTCCTGCACAGTGAAGCACGATTCAAGCATATGCATGTGAAAATCGACACTTAACCAAAAAAATACAAAAAGATACTTTCTAGGACAAAAGAAGTCTAAGACATATGCATTTTCCCTTTTTGAAGTCAATGGCATCTCATTCAGTAGTTTGCATTCTCATTTTTGCATCAGTAGAACTAGCTGGTAGAATTAGGGTTTGCTAGGGTTTGAATTTCTTTTTGGCTTTCAGTCGCTTTTCGCAAGTAGATTAGCTTCCTTTGAGTTAGCTTTCATCCATCACTTAAAAGCTTCTTCTAAGAACTAATAGAAGTTGGCTAAAGCCCCTAACGGACTTGTGCTGGCTGACCAAGTGACAGCTGTGACAAGAGCTAGTACTTGTGCATACAGCATCGTCACTTCCAAGTTTGTTACAAACAACCAGGTTGATAAAAGTAAAGAAGGGAGTCCCAGGAGTTGCAGCATTATTGCTGCAATACTGGAGCCCACCATCTTTTTGGCGCCGTTTCCGAGGAAGCGTCAAAGTATCAGTGATTGTTGCTTTTCTTCTATCTTCTACTACAACCTTCTGCTAAGTAGTTTATTTCATTTCCATTCTGCAATTTCATTTCTGCAAAAGTAGAGTAGACATTTCCTGCTTTCATAGATTAGCATTTCAATTCCACAATTTCAATTTTGCAAGCATAGATTAGAATTTCAATTCTGCAAGCGTAAATTAGCATTTCAATTCTGCAAAATAGATTAGTCATTTCCTGCTTTTATTTCAATTCTGCATTTTCCTTTTAGTAAGATAGTTAGTTGCAGTTCAATCTATTCTCATTTTGCAGGTACAAGAAAAAGATACAAGAAAAGAAAGAAAAAGTCTTTCCATTTCATGCCTCGTAGGAACAGAGATAAAACTGGCAAATTCTTACCCAACACCCCCACCACATCACTGAGTCAACCTTCTCTTTTCTCTGGTGACAGTGAGGCAGAAGATCCTATAGGTGAACCTCCTGAGATATACGAAGATCCTATAGCAAAAGAAGAGTTAGGAAACATTCCATATGAAGCCATGGATGAAAACCAAAACGGTAGAAGAGAAGATGAGAGAATAGAGGGTTCCTTTCCCATTCGAGAGACCAATGGAGACATGAAAATGAAAAACATAAGTCCCTCTGCACTACTTCATTTCCATGGTCTGACCACTGAGGACCCTGATACCTTCCTGTTTGAGTTTGTTATCCTTTGTCGAACTTATGACTATGATGAGGATGAGAAAAAGTTGAAACTCTTTCCCTCTACCCTCAAGGATGCAGCATTACGTTGGTTTATGGGGTTACCTGGAAACAGTATCACCACTTGGGCTCAAATGCAACAAGCTTTCAACGCCAAGTACAGAGACTACTGTAGGTCCAAGGAAACTAAGGGGGAAATATTTCGGATGACCATGGGCAGTGATGAATCTTTGGAAGACTATGAGGAAAGGTTCCAACTCAGTTATAAACAGGCCAGGTGCACACTTGACCCAGAATCTCTGAAGTTGGTTATGCTCCGAGGAGTCCCTAAAGACCTTCTGGACACCCTTAACCTGCTGGCTGGAGGAGATATCTACCAACTACCTTATGAGGACATAAAGACCGTGTTTAGAAACCATTCTAGGGCGGCCCAGAAGAGAGGTAGGGGAAGTCATCTCTCAGCTAGTACCTCTCTCTCCAAGCATGAGTTTGCTAACCAGATGGAAGATCTTAAGAGACAGACCATTGCCATGCAACTTGATACCTTCCGAATTCAGCAGAAGAAAGAAGAAGATGAGAGGGCTTTGGCCATTTTTTGTCCTAGATGCACAAGGAAGCACCCCAAGAATGAGTGCCCATTACACTTAGTAGAGGTATGTTTTGTGTGTGAGGAAGACCATCCCACCAACCAATGCCCTACCTTGCCTGGATTTAAAGCCATGTACCTAGGGACCGAGGTGGCTACTGAACCTCTCTACTTCCTCAACCAAAGGAGGCCTCATGGACCCAGACCTTATCAGTAGGGGATGCAAAGGTCATCCCAAGCTTATTACCACCCCAACCAACCTGCTCATATGCCTTCTTGGGGTCCCCCTACTCATCCTTCCTGGTCCGCACCTCCTCCATGATCTTATCCATCTCCATACCAAACTCAACCTCCTTCTCAAACATTTCACTCTCATGCCCAGCCGCAACCTTAGTGGAATGCACCTCAATTGGGGTGGAGGCCCCAGTACAACACTCCTCCCGCCATTTTGCCTCCACCACCAACTCAACCTCAACCATTACCTCCTGCTCCTCCAAGACAACCCCAAATGCCTGCTCAACCGAACCCAAACCCCAACAACAGACAAGCCCAACAGGTATATACTGGGGAGACGACATGCCCTACCTATGCTGTGGAGATCTAGGAGATCAACCTGTGGTCTGGGAAAGTCCTCCCAGAACGCCAACCTCCTCCCTTAGAAGAGGAGGAAGAGAGATAGGAAAGTGAACCCCAAGCCATTCCACTCTTTCCTGAGCGACTCACAGCAACCACACAACCCAACCCAGAGGAGGACGAGCTTCTGGGAGAACTCAAGCAGTTGTGTGTAAAATTCCACTTTCCAGGCCATCAAAGATGTACCAATTTTACCAACAAATTGATTAAAAGAGAAGTGTTTCAAGCACCCAGGTAGGCGAAGAAATATGCTCGACCAACAATGTCATAGGACAACTGTCCGATCTCATGTTGGGGCCAAGGCATCTGTCCGAAGTATTGGACCCTGGGAGCCCTGTAGTTGATGTCCACATCAATGGCACATTATGACCCCCACACTCTGATTGATTCTAGGGCTCCATAAAGTGATTGACCAGGGACACCAAATGCTTTTAATGCTCAATCTTCAGAGTTCCCTAAGGAAGACCTCAACAGTGCTGCAATTGGCAGACCGCTCCACCGTGACTCCCGAAGGGATTGTGGAGGATGTCTTGGTCTCTGTTGATTCCTGGGAATACCCTGCAGACTTTTTGGTTCTCCAGCCTAAGGCAAAACTCACAGGGTATCCCCTCATTTTGGGAAGGCCTTGGCTGGCCACTGCAGATGCTTACATCAGCTACCGAGCCGAAAGCATGACCATAAAAAATGGGCCTATGTCCAAACAGCTGGTCCTATACCCTCTTGCCCAACCTCTACTAGAACATGACTTACCCCTCTGGTTGGAAGAAGAAGAAGAGGATGAGGTCTACTCTGCATTATGCACAGTAGAAGCCAGCAGGGGAGGTCCTCCAACCGAGGATGATTTGATTGAAAACTTGATCCAAAATCCTCCCCCTAGTGAGCTATCCTTGGAAGAATTGGTGGAAGACACCCAGGCCAATGCTGTAGTGGACTTAGGTGCCAGTAGTCCGACCCCCCCCAGAGTTAAGAATGTGGAGTTCGGCCCTGTGAAGACTTTGAAGATAAACTCCTCTCTCTCTCCCTCTCAGGAAAAGGAGCTATGTAGCCTCTTGACCCGCCATTTGGAGGCCTTTTCCTGGAGCTACAAGGAAATCAAGGGAATCCATCCCTCAGTCTGTACTCATCATATCTACATCAAGGAGGACTGTAAACCAGGCAATCTCAGAGGAGGATGAATCCAGCCCTCAAAGACATTGTTAAAGAAGAAGTGCAAAAATTGTTGGATGTGGGATTCATCTACCCCATCTCGAATAGCGAATGGGTTTCCCCTCTAGTGTTGGTGCCCAAGAAAAATGGGAAATGGAGAATCTATGTGGACTACAGAGTGTTGGCTGCTCGAATTGTTTATTGATTAAACAATCGAGTACCACATTAAATTGTCAACCCGGGAAAGTCCTTTTGTTTCAAAGGTGACCTCATACTGTATGCACTTAATTCTAAAAGCATTACAGGTTGTAGTATAAACAGATCTAATTTCTATCAAACCCTTACTCTGTGTTATAGCAGCTATAATCTATTGCAGAAATGAAATGAAAGCAATTAATTAATGGTATCAAATCTGCTGAAAGAAATGATGGTCGTTTTGTAACAGAGGACCAGGACCCTGTCCTCAGAATAAGGATGTTCAGCACCTGCCTCTGTGACCAATTTTCCAATGCACACTGAAAATCCTAATCACTAGTGACACACTCTCACAGTGCCAATTGATCAAGGAAACAGAGTATCAGCAAAAAGGAAATATCGGAAGCAAGGCTAGAAATACCAGAAATCACACACACAGTTAACAGAAAAGAAATGGGTGAATCTTGTGAAGAAGGTGGGCCCTATCCCTCTCACAAGATTCCCCTGAACACAGATGCTAAGTTAAAATGCTCAGAATAGTGCTTTATTCATCTGCCAAAATGTCCAATTACAATAAAAATTCAAACTTGCTCTGCACTACAATACTTCCGCTATATCTCTCCAGCCTTCAACTGTAGATGTCTCCTCTTTATAGAGGAGACATATATTACAATAGATTGTCATTATTCATTCAGTTTGATCCTTTTGTACAAAAATAGGAAATCAATTCCTGTTACAACAGGTATATCTTTGTCATCCTTCATTTAGTCGGATCCTTCTGCTATTGCAAAAATGGTAGTCTTCGTTTATCTCCTTGGGGTCCTTGTCCTATCCTTGGCTGTTTCACTGTTGCTGTCGATTTGATAAATCTCAACTGTTCCCTTGAAGTTCTCATGATGTTCCTAGTGTTCCAGCATCTGCGACTATGTTTTGCTGATCGTGCTATGTCAGCATCTGCCAAGTATAGTTCTACCAACTTCAGACGGTTACTGCCCTGCTCGACAATTGATGTTTCATCCTTTGCAAATTAAGACTTTACCCGCTTTAGTCAGTTTTTGTTTCTGGTGTTACAGCAAATGCACAGTTGTTGTTTCTGGTGTTGCAGCAACTGTGAATTATAATTCTGAGGACTTCGAACAGTTCCAACAATTGTCAGTGACTTAGTCAACTTCCAAAGATTAATTATAAAGATAACATGAATATGTGTTGAATAATTAAACATATAGCAATGAGGAGAGTTACTTCATACCTTGGAATAATGAGTTCAAAATGTTATCAAGGGTTTCAACTTATGGGCTAAAAAGGGGTAACATCATGACAAAATTTGAGGCAAAAGTAGACAATATGGAGTCCTAACATCCCCCCCAACTGAAAGGGTTGCATGTCCTCATGCAACGTTTACTCTGAATCTGAGTCGAAGTACTGGGATGAACAATGTAAGTTATTGATACAATAGCTAAAGAAGGTTTTATTAGACCTGCTTCTGAATCCCTGGACACTTTGTAATTGCTGCCATACTGCCACCTCCTCCTTTTTGGTCAGTTTGTAATGAGCCTTATATTGCTGACCAGGTAACCACAAGAGAGGGAAATGAAAATGGTAGCCAATCCACTTCTCAGCACACTTTTCGATACATTTTACATAATAAGGTATGTGTGAAATTTCTACCTGAAGATTGAGGGGATTGTAAGGATGATATTCCTGTCTCTCTTTGGGACAATGTTCCCAAAACAAATTGTTTGCTTCGATGGCCAGCGCCCCTTTTGTTTTTACATAATGTTGGCAGTCCTGCAAGACTGCTACCTGTGGTTTCCTCATGTGATCAACCAACTCTGGATTACTTAGATTTTTTTGATGCTGTGACTGAAGGTAGATGCATTCTGTGGTTCATTTCGAATCCAGAGAAGACAGTTCTGCTCATTATGCGTTGCTGACATATATGCATTTTTCCAAGTAAGTTGATTGGCTAGAAAAGAGATGAAGGCTCTTATTTGGATATCACCAACAATAGGGAGTATATTCATAACTCTATCTTCAGGCATGGCCTCATTGTGAAGATAGAGTTCACAGAGCAAGTTTTGATCATTATTTGGTGCTTCTCTGAATGTTTCAATAAATTGATCAGGTGTATCAATTTGGTAGGGTCTTCCATCTCTAATTTCCTTTATTTGCAAGAACGCCAACCATTCTCTCAAGAATACTACATAATTGAAAGAGGGTTTTCTTGTAGCCAGTACCCTCTGGACCAGATCGAAGGCGCGGGACATCCTAGCTTTTACTTCCTTATTTTCTTTATGTTGAGCTTGAGACTGTTCAAGTGCATCCCAATTTCTGTATGCATAGCTGAACCAAATTGACTTTTGCTGTTGGAATGCCTTCCCTTGTGAAAGCTCATATTCTGTTCTCCATGTGTCCTTTAGTTGTTGAAAACTAGAGGTCTCCGTGTGAGCATCGCTGACACAGGGAGGTTTAGTCTATGCACAGGCATCAGAAAAAGATTTCTGTTCTGTAGTAGTTTGGGTGGCCCGCGGTGGTTCTATGTCTTCCTCCACAACTCTTGAAAAACCTGTTGATTCTTATGTGACAGCAGGTTGCTCTGTTTCTTCTTTTACAATTCTTAGAGAACCTGCTAGTTCTTGTGTAACAGCAGGTTGTTCTATTTCTTCTTCTGCAACTCCTACTGGTTCTTGTGTAACAGCAAGTTGTTCTGTTTCTCCTGCTGGTTCTTGTGTAACAGTAGGTTGTCCTGTTTTGATTACAGCGGTAGAGGGCTATGGATTGGCTTCGGTCATTGGAACCTAGACTATCTTATATCCTGCTTGAGTGTACAACTCACCACACTCACTACACATCTACTCATTGTATTGACTCTTTTCTGTTACAGACGCTACCCGTACTAAGATGTGGAGATTATATTCATTCTGATATGCTTCTTTAACCATTATTATCTCCTGCTGATAATCCTTAATTTGAGATTTTAGAAACTCAATTTCTTCCTGCAGGGAGGCTATGGTAGGCAGAGCTTGTGTATCTGTAGGTTCTAACGGAGGAAGGGATTGTTGTTCCGCATCCACTTGGTCATTTGCATCCCCAACAGGTGGTTCTTGTGTGTCACCTGTTGGGTCAGTGGCTGGTTCTTGTGTAGCAGCCACTTGCCCAATATCACCTTGGGTGTCTACTTTAGATTTTTCGGCAGCTGGTTCTTGTGTAACAGCTGCCTCAGAAAATAATGTCACAAAATTGTCAACGCTCTGCATCTCAACCCCAGAGGGTGAGGAAAGGGAATGCTCAGGGATGGTTGGAATGCGGGGTGTTAGGGTGATGGGTGGAGAACTGGGGATAACAGGGCTGGTGGGTTTAACTGCTACAGTCAATCGTGTTCGTTGCCTCAGTAAAGAGGCAGGAAAATCAGTAATTTGTCTTTTTCGGCCACTTTCCTTCAGACTGGGGGAACTATTAGGAATAGCAACTGCTTTGAACGAAGCCCTGGTTCTTCTCCTTTTTGGTGGGGTTTCAGTTTTCTGTTGCTTTTTTCTTTTAAGAAAAATGATGGGGGTGTTATCATTGGAGTCATCAATGGAGATATGAAGCATGGGGGTAGATGGTTGAGCTTCATTGGGGGATGGGGTCCTCTACAGGGGTGTTTCTGCTAATTGCTGGGGAATTTCCTGGGGTATTTGCTCTGGTTGTTGGGGAATTTCCTGGGGTATTTGCTCTGGTTGTTGGCGAATTCCCTCTTCCTGCTGAGGATCTTCTTCTATTTGCTGGGGAGAATTAATGAGCGAGGGTGGATCATTTGGAGCAAAGCCTCTATTTATTAGGAGTTGGGATAAACGATGGTGTTTCAGGGAAAGGAGTGGATGCTTTGATTTTCTGGTATAACGTGACATATTTTTTTAGACAACCCAATAGATAATAAGGCATGTTTATCATCTGACCATGCCTCAAATGATTTAACAAAACGAAGTCGTGTTGGTAAATTACCTGGTAACGACCTTCGTAAGTCAAATACTGCTTGACAAACTCCGTAAACTTTGGCCATGGTGGAGGCAGTGACTGAAGTGCGACCCCTCTGCCTTTGGCTTCCACGTGCTTGCCTGGTAGGAAAAAGCCTTGCTGCGCATTTAGAATAAGATGTTTCCTACTAAACCAGCGGGTACCATTGGTCGGTAACCCAGAAACTTGGGCTACATCTTCCTCTGTTACTGGAATCTGTACTCCCTGGACTGTAGAAAATCCTTCTCTTAAGTTGCATGCGAACTCCAACACTTGTTGTGTGTTGAAATCCGGGAGTCTTCTAAAGTAGTCTACCCATCCTGCTTGCAGGAAAATTTGGTAAACCTCGGGGTAGAGTTCCAGTACCGCTGTTGTGCCAGGTTCATATGTAATCAGATTCCCCCCCATAGCTATTGATCCAGCGAAAATACACAATGCAGAGCCGAGTTACCGAGTTTGAGACAGTAAACCGTTACAAATGAGGATATGCCATGACAAGGTGACTTTTATATATTACCGCAAGGAGTAAGGGTGGCGGTGATTGACATGTTATGCAATAATTACAATATTTTGGTAATCCCCCCAAATCTACAGCTGAATGATCTGATTGGTAGTACAATGATTTCGGCAGTCGTATCAACATCTCCACATTAACTATAATTTAATATTCACACTTAAACATGCGTACCTTTACTTTTACCTTTAGTCGCGTGCCAAAAGTCTTATCTTGTCTTTTGCTAGATTAATAATAATTTCAACGGGTTTACAAGCGTGAAAATACAAGCGATTTGACAGGAAGTAGTAGTGACGAAGTGTAATTATCAGAGTGCATCGCTGGTTCCTTTAGTGAAGCATAATATGTTCCATCAGGATGATAGTTCATTAAGTACTAAAACTAGTATTACAACATTGAAAAGTGATGTTGCCGGAACATGAGTTAGTGCTGCAGCCGCGGGAAGTGTGTTGCGGCAATAGAGAAATGGTGTTGCAGTGACGGGAAATGGTGTTGCAGCGACGGGAAATGGTGTTGCAGTGACAGAAAGTGGTGTTGCAGCAACGGGGAGTGGTGTTGCAGCAACGGGAAATGGTGTTGCAGTGACGGAAAGTGGTGTTGTAGCAACGGGGAGTGGTGTTGCAGCAACGGGAAATGGTGTTGCAGCAACGGGAAATGGTGTTGCAGCAATAGTAAGTGGTGTTACAGCAACGGGAAATGGTGTTGCAGCAACGGGAAATGGTGTTGCAGCAATAGGAAGTGGTGTTGCAGCAACGGGACATAATGAAAAGCTTGATTTATGGTCCGAAAAACATTTCCAAGCTGCAAAGTGATTCTTTTGGAAGTTTTATTCTCAGCCATCCTCCGAAACTAAGATCTGCAAAACAATTAATTGTAACATGGCAACCCTTGGCAGGGATTATTAGTTAAGAAATCTAATCTAAAAATAAATAAATAAATAGAAATTTAAGTGCCTTGAGGGACAGCAGGTTCCCCCAAAAAAACATAATGTAAGTCTGCCATGTAGGTAGCTTTGAAATCCTCTTTAGAAACAGGCCATTGATACGAATGGAGTCAATACCCATTCACTAATAACAGTGTTCTATTATCATCAATCGTTAAGAGTCTGACTGTTCCATTTGGAAAAATGACATCTATTTCATAAGGTCCTAGCCACCTTGTTCTTAATTTACCTTGGAAATTCTCGAAACGGGAGTCATACAGTAAAGCCCAATTACCTTTCTGGAACTGCTTTTGCTTAATAGTTTTGTCGTGCCATCTGGTTCTTTGTTGCTGGATCATGGTTGTTTGATGGATGGCGTCCAATCTTTTCTCGTCTAGTTCCTGAAGCTGCTGCAACCTGGCTGTCTGGGGATTGAGTGGCATTTCATCCCTGTGATTAGGCTGGCCCATTCTTTGACAGCTATCGCAAGCCCTGACATATTTCTTTGCATCCTTGAAGATTGAGGGCCAGTAGTAACCCATCCTGAGAACCTTGTGTGTTGTTCTTTTGTCTGTAAAATGCCCTCCATAAGGGCCATTGTGGCAGGCTTTCAATACATCATAAATTTGATCTTCGCCAATGCATCTCCGGATCTCCTGATCGAGTCCTATGTGAAACAGACAGCCACTTATCCAGTTGTACCTAGCGCTTTGCTGAATGATTTTCCTTTTTTCTCTATGCGATAGGTGTGATGGTAATTTCCCTGCAACTAAGTAGTTGGCAATGTCTGCATACCAAGGTGAGTGAGCAGATACTGCAAATAAATACTCGTCAGGAAAAGAATCATCTACTAGAATATTTTCATTAGTTTTTAACCGAGAAAGGAAATCAGCAACTACATTGTCTTTTCCTGGTCGATCTACAATTGTGATATCAAATTCTTGTAATAACAATAACCATCTGGTAACTCGAGCATTTGTAACTGATTTGTTCATTAAGTATTTAATGGCCAAGTGGTCAGTATGCACAAAAGTAGTATAACCAGTAATATAATGCCGAAACTTATTGATAGCATAAATCACTGCTAGAAATTCCTTCTTAGTAACTGTATAATTAAGTTCTGCGGGGGTCATGTTTTTACTAATAAAATAAATGGCATAGGGAAGACTGTTTTCTTCTTGTCCCAAGACAGCTCCAATCGTAGTGTCTGAGGCATCAGAGGATATATGAAAGGGTAGTGCCCAATCAGGTCCTCTCAAAATGGGAGCTATAGACAACTGGTGTTTAAGTTCATCAAATGCTTTTTCACAATCATCAGTCCACTTAAATTCAGCATTTTTCGTTATTAACACAAACAGAGGAGAAGCTATTTTAGAAAAATTCTTGATAAATCTTCTATAATACCCGGCATGTCCTAAGAAACTTCTCACATCAGTTTGCGTTTTGGGGATAGGGAGGGTCTGAATTACCTGTATTTTAGCTGGATCGACTTGAATTCCTAAGAATGAGACGAAGTGACCCAATACAATACCTTGATTCATCATCATATGGCATTTTTCAGTACTTAAGGCAAGGTCTGCTTCTATACATCACTTAAGTACTTTTTCAAGGTTCTGTAATGCATCCTCAAAGGTCGTGCCATAAGGAGTAAAGTCATCCATAAATATTTCTAAAGAATCATTTAACATATCAGAAAAAATCCCTATCACTGCTCTTTGAAATTTTTTTGGGGCATTACATATCCCAAATGGAAGAACCCTATAGGCAAAGGTCCCCCATGGGCTAGTAAAAGTGGTCTTGTCCTGATCTTGGGGTGCAATCTTTATCTGATTATATCCGCTAAATCCATCCAAAAAGGAAAAGAATTTCTTACCTGCCAAGTTATCGAATACCTGATCAATGAATGGTAAAGGGAAATGGTCTTTCTGGGTGGCCTTATTTAGGGCTCTATAATCCACACATACTCTCCATTTCCCATTTTTCTTGGGTACAATTACTAGTGGAGAAACCCATTCACTATCAGATATAGGATATATAAATCCTGCATTCAACAGTTTTTGAAGTTCTTCCTTTACAATTTCCCTTAAATTGGGATTCATCCGTCTTTGGGGTTGACAGACTGGGCGGCTTTAATATAAATGCAGTGGGTGCATAATTCAGGAGAAATCCCCTTCATATCTGTATAATCCCATGCGAATGCTTCTTTATTTTCACGAAGTAGCTTCATTAACTATTTTTTTTATCGTCTGTTAGATTAGGATTTATATTTAATGTCTTACCTGGCTCGATTTCTACTGTTATACTTTTGGAGGAGCTGCCAGCTAATGTCTGAGGTGAATTTTCAGTTTCAAGGTTCTACTGGGATTCAGATTCCAAGATTGTAGTGAAGTGATTATGTATTTCTGGACTAATCGAAGAAGGTTCAGAGATAAAATTGCTGATTAATTCATCTTCGGTTGAGTCTTTGAAAGTTAAAGCCTGTCTGACAGTTAAAATAGGTTGAGTTTCCTCATCCTCATAATCTAACCATACAGAATTGTCGTTATTAATCATGGGTGTGGCATGAGGATAAAGAGTAAGTTGTTTGGTTTCTTGCCCATTAGATATTTTCATTGATCCAGATCTACAGCTGATGAAGGCATCTGTTGTAGCCAGCCAAGGTCTTCCTAGAATCAGTGGGTGACCCCCCAACTTTGTTTTAGTTTGTAACACAACAAAGTCGGCTGGGTAATTCCAAGATCCTACAGAAATTACCAGGTCTTCAATGACTCCTTCGGGTTTAATTGTAGAGCGGTCAGCCAGCTCTAGAATGGTTGGGGTTTCCCTAATTAAATGTTTCAACTGCAGTAATTGTGTTGTTTCAAGTGTCATAATGTTTATTTCAACACCCAGATCTACTAGAACTTTAGAGACAAAGGTTTTACTAACCTGAACTGTTATTGTAGGGTGACCAGGGTCACCATATTTCACAGGGGGATCTTTTTCTGTCATCAAAGCAGTCAGTTCTCCCATCACATGGACTATGAGGGGTTCCTTAGCTTTTATTCCAGGCTTTTTAATACAGATATCCCTAACAGTTCTAGCATAAATAGGAACATCTCTTAGTGCTTGCAATAGCGGAATTTTGACATATAAATTCTGCAATTCTCCTAAAAGGTTAAAAGAAGGTGGCTCAAATGTTTTGGTAAGAGCCAGACATTCAGGGAAGAGTGGCTCTGTTGTTTGAGCAGTCTTGTTAGAAGATGATTCAACTGTTTCAGCATTGTTGTTAGATTACTTTTCTTTTCTAGTTTCCTCTTTTTCAGAGTCAGTAATATCATCAATGATGGGTTCAACTATTCTCCCAGAACATAAATGGATATCATTGCATTGCATAGGGGAAACAGGCTGACTTTGAATATCAATTATCTGCAGAGCTTTATTATTATTCGGGTTGGGGTTAGGTTGTACAGGCAGTTGGGGTCTGATTGACTGGTTATTCGATGAAGCGTTAGATGGTAAGGAAAGAGATTGTTGGTGTTGAGGAAATGGAATCTGTTGGGCTGTCCAGTTTGGATTCCATTGATTGAAATAAGGTTGCTGAAGAGTCCAAGGATTCCACATGGTAGGATCGGTAAAAGGAGGATTTGGTTGCTGCATAGGTGGAAATTGCATTGGATTAAAGGGTGGGTATTGCATTTGATTCATGGGTGGGTAATTTGTTTGAAAAGGAGAGTGATTATTCCAACGACTAAATGATGTGTTAGAATTCATACCCTTGTCTTTGTGGTTGCCATTGCCTCCTCTGTGTCATCAGGTACACTGCTTCAGCTTCCTCTTCAGTTGATTGTAGTGTTGCCTTTATTCCTGGCAGAGAAGGGAATTGTTGAGTCTCGTAATCCTTTTCACAGATGGTACAAATTGCTACCCTGTCCAATGGGCATTCCCTCAGTAGGTGCTTCTCTCTGCATTTAGAACAGAAAATAGCTAGAGCAGCTTCTGTTTCTGCCTACTTCTTTTTAACCTGCAAGGCATCAATTTGTGAAGCAAAAGAGCTTAACATTTCAGTTTTAAATTCTTCACGCAAGTTACCTATTTCGACTCGTGTTGCTCCTCCACTTGTTGATTTCTGGACTCTTGAGTATATATTGTCCCTGCTTTTTGGTCTGCTTGCTGCTCCTCGGGAACATCTCATACAGAGGTTGATAATCTCATCAAATGGTTCTTTGGAAATATCCCCTTTTCCAAGCATATTCAGCATATCCAAGCAGTCATCTCGTACCCCTTTTAGAAGTATTGTCTTCAGAATATCCTTACTCATAGTCAGATGATTAGATCGCTGTAGATTATACTGTAGTCTTTCTACAAAATCCTTCAGATTCTCGTCCTCCTTCTGAACCATTTTAAACAATTCTTCCCTCCTTTCTCTTGTTCGGCAGTAATCCTGATATTTGGTCAGGAAACTTTCTTTCATCTGATCCCACGTAGTGATCACCTAAGCCCCTAAGCTCATAAACCACCTTAACGCGTTCCCTTTTAATGTTGCTGGAAACAATTTTAATTTCTGAGCAGGAGTTACATAATCATAACTCCTACACAGTATATCAAATTCAAAGAGGAACTTGTCAGGGTCTTCAGAGGATAACCCATGAAAATTAGGTAATGCTGCAGGTGGAATGTTCTTCATAGGGATTGTTCCTCTTGGGAGATCCCCAATAGGAAATTCTAGGGTGGAGAGTGAATTTTCCCCCCTTCCTTCCGCTCTGTTATCCTCCATTGGTCTTTTTCCTCAATCGCTTGCTCTGTCTTCAGTATCTTTTGTTTCTTCAGGTTCTTCTACCGGTTCCTCAACGTGCTCTGGTGTTTCCAGCTTCCTTTCAGGTCCTAGTACTTCCTCCATCTGGTGATCTGTTTGGGAGGAATGTTGGATCTGAGGTCTTCGGGATCTTGTTCTCTGGGACGTCTCGGCCTTTGAAATGATCACGTCAATGAAAGTTTTTCTTCCTCCTCCTCTGTCCTTGCCGCGTGTGAAGTTAGCTTTCCTGCGTCCTCTCATGCGCCTATTATTCTAAAGGAAAATCATTAATGCCTTTAAAATCTCTAGTCGCCTTCCCTGGCAACGGCGCCAAAATGTTGGCTACTCGAATTGTTTATTGATTAAATAGTCGAGTACCACATTAAATTGTCAACCCGGGAAAGTCCTTTTGTTTCAAAGGTGACCTCGTACTGTATGCACTCAATTCTAAAAGCATTAAAGGTTGTAGTATAAACAAATCTACTTTCTATCAAACACTTACTCTGTGTTACAGCAGCTATGATCTATTGCAGAAATGAAATGAAAACAATTAACAAATGATAAAAAATCCGCAGAAGGAAATGATGGTTGTTTTGTAACAGAGGATCAGGACCATGTCCTCAGAACAAGGATGTTCAACACCTGCCTCTGTAACCAATTTGCCAATGCACACTAAAAATCCTAATCATTGGTGACACACTCTCATAGCGCCAATCAATTAAGGAAACAGAGTATCAGCAAAAGAAAATATCGGAAGCAAGGCTAGAAATACACAGAAATCACACACACACTTAACAGAAAAGAAATGGGTGAATCTTGTGAAGAAGGTGGGCCCTGTCCCTCTCACAAGATTCCCCGAAACACAGATGCTAAGTTGAAATGCTCAGAACAGTGCTTTATTCATCTGCCAAAATGTCCAATTACAATAAAGATTCAGACTCGCTCTGCACTACAATACTTCTGTTATAACTCGCTAACTCTCAACTGTAGATGTCTCCTCTTTATAGAGGAGACATATATTACAATAGATTGTCATTATTCATTCAGTTTGACCTCTTTGTACAAAAATAGGAAATCAATTCCTGTTACAGCATGCTGTTACAACAGTGTGTAAACTTTGTCATCCTTCGTTAGGCGGATCCTTCTACTATTGCAAAACTGGTATACCTCGTCCATCTCCTTGATATCTTTGTGCTATCCTTGGTTGTTTCTTCCTTATTGTCGATTTGGTAAATCTCAACTGTTCCCTTGAAGTTCTCGTGCTGTTCCTGGTGTTCCAGCATTTGCGACTATGTTTTGATGATCGTGCTGTGTCAGCATCTGCCAAGTATAGTTCTACCAGCTTTAGACGGTTACTGCCCCGCTAGACAATTGCTGTTTCACCCATTGCAAAATGAGGTTTTACCCGCTTTAGTCAGTTGTTGTTTCTGGTGTTGCAGCAACTGCACAGTTGCTGTTTCTGGTGTTGCAGCAACTGCACAGTTGCTGTTTCTGGTGTTGCAGCAACTGTGAATTATAATTCTGCGGACTTTGGACAGTTTCAACAATTGTCAGCGACTTAGTAAACTTCCAAAGATTAATTATAAAGATAACATGAATATGTGTTGAATAATTAAACATATAGCAATGAGGAGAGTTACTTCATACCTTGGAATAATGAAGTCAATATGTTATCAAAGGTTTCAACTTATGGGCTAAAGAGGGTAATATCATGACAAAATATAAGGTCAAAAGTAGACAATATGGAGTCCTAACACTTATGACCGTGTTACTTTTTGTACACCCTTCAACACTTGTTTTATATCACTAAGGTCACATCATAGCTTTCATATTTAGAGTTTTGAATACTCATAACCATTAAGACCCTAGTTTATGATTCCGTATTGTATGCAACTTTAGCTTATCATTTCATATTGCATGCAACCTTAGCTCATCATTGTTTGCTTGTCCATCATACTTATATACATGTTGCATATTCATATTTTTATCATTTCAACTTTTGTCCTTTTTCATCATAAACTTATGTATTTGATTTTGAAATGACCATAGTTTTAGGTCATTTCAAATCAAATTTTCTTCATATTTTTACAATGATACTAACTTCTTTTTCTTGTTTTCTAGATGCATAAACTAATCCTTCAAGTTGTATAGACAATTTCTCCATGATGCAACAAAAACATTTCACAAGGAGATGTGGCCAACAATATTAGTCGAAAATTGCAAATGTTATGATTAAGTAATGAGATGTGAATGTATGGTTTGGTGATGCAATGAAATGTGAATGTGTGGATAAGTGATGAAATGAATGAATATGTAGGGTGATATAGGATAAGTACAATGTTCATGGCCAGAAGTATTCCATATTCAAATTTTAAACTGAGTTATCAATATTTAGAAGAAATTTCAAAATCAAAGGTTTTAAGAATGTTTTTAAACTTACAATACTTTTCCTTTTTACTCAATAGTTCCTTTTCAATGCTTTGATTCTTTTTTCAACACTTGACCTTTTCAAAATGAATTCTTGTTAATACTGGATTGTAAATAGATGCTTTTAGCTGCTTCTCAGGTCCCTTTGATGTTAATTCGAAACATGTCCCTTCTGTATATGATATTGATCTTATTTGAAATAAGTCCCTTTGATGTTGATTTTGTTTGAAACAAGTCCCTTACTGAAAAACGTTGATTTTGTCCCTTACTGATAAATGTTGATTTTTTTTTAAACAGGTCCTTGCTATAGTACAACTACTTAATATTATCATTGCATGGTTTGTTGATTTATTATGAATCTTCCCCCTTGTCGATATTAAGACATGTCCTCAAGTCTTTAAGTTTCTGGAGGATGATCCTGCAAAAATGAAAAACATAAAAGAGAGAATTCATATTGGCCAAACATGTTGGTTTTTTTATATGAATTCAAGTTTGTATTGTGCAAGTATCCTAGATTTTCACAACCAAACTCCTTTATTATTTTTTAACCTTTTTTTATTTTTATTCTTCTAGAAATAGGGAAGGCATATTACTATGTTGTTCCAATACTTCCATATTGTCTTCTGCTAAGACTTTGTTCAGAAAGTCTTCTTTAGTGATAAATTTGTTGTAAACTGAGTCTATGACCATTAACTAGAAATGAAATTGATGCTTCATCATTTTTTATTTATATTAATTGCTCCATTGTCAAATATTTCTTCTATTTCATATGGCCCAAGCCAATGAGTAGTGAACTTATCTTTGAAATCTTTGTACTTGGAGTCAAAAAGAAGTTCCCAGTCTCCCTTATGAAAAAAATGATAAATTTGTCATGCCATTTGATTCTCTATTGTTGTACTAGTGAGGTATGTTGAGCTTCTGACAGATCCAATCCTAATTCTGCTGCAAGTTTGAATTTATGAATTTGAAATTCGATTGGTAGCATAACTTCGTTACCATATACCAGTTGATATGGGCTAAATCCGATAGTGTTTTTCCATGTAATTTTGTATACCCACAATGCTTCTTTCAATTTGTATGACCAATCTTTTATGTTTATTTGTATTGTCTTTGTCATGATGTTTTCCAGAATCTTATTAGTAGATTCCACCTATCTGTTTGCTTTTGGATGATATGGAGTAGAATTTTTATGCTTGATTTTGTATTTTTCTGTAAGATCTCGGACAAGTATAGAAGTGAACTATGTTCCCTAGTTTGTAGCAATCTGTCTTGGAACTCCAAATCTTACAAAGATTTCTTCAAAGAGGAAAAAAACCATTGTTTCTTTTGTTTCTCTTGACACTGTTTTTGCTTCAACCCATTTTGTAACATAGTTTGTACATACTAAGATGTACTTCTTTCCATTTGAAGGCGGGCTAATTGGTCCTACAAAGTCTAGAGCTCATTGTTCAAATGGTTCTATAAGTACATGTGGTTTCAATGGCATCTCATATGATACTACTGGTCTTCTAGTTCTTTCACAGCTATCACATCTTTTGCAATAAGTCTTTGAGTCTTTGAAAATTGCAGGCCAGTAGTAGCCAAGTTTGAACACCTTGTATATTGTCTATTTATCTGCAAAATGGCCACCACAGAGTTCATCATGACATGTTTTTAGAATATCAAGAATTTCATCTCCTCTCACACATTTTCTTATCAAAAGATCAGGACTAGTATAAAAGAGGTCACCATTGACCCAAGTATATCTAGCACTTTGTTTAATTATTTTTCTTTTCTGCTTGCTAGTGAAATGGGATGGTAATATTGCAGATGAAAAATAATTTGCTATATCTATAAACCATGGGGTTTTAGTTGTTATAGCAAATAGATGCTCATCAGGAAAGTTGTATGAAATAGGGATAAGTTCATCAGAAGAATTAATTCTTGACAGAAAATCTGCCACTTGATTATCTTTTCTTGGTCGATCTAGAACAGTGATATTGAATTATTGCATTAGTAACATCCATCCAGTAATTCTGCCATTAGTAATTGTTTTGTTCATTAGATATTTAATGGTTGAATGATCTGTATAAATAAATACTTGATAGCATGTTGTGTAATGCCTAAATTTATTGATTGCACGGACAACAGCTAACATTTCTTTTTCAGTTATTGTGTGGTTTAATTCTGCCGAAGTTAAATTTTTGCTTATGAAATAGATGGCATAGCTAAACTGGTTTTATTTTTGTCCTAGAGATGCTCCTATAGCTATGTCTAATGCATCAGTGGATATGTGCAATGGCAATGACCAGTTTTGTCCTCTGAGAATGGGTGCTACAGACAATTTTTATTTCAGTTTTTCAAATGCATTTTGACAAGGGTAAAGCTATCTTGTTGAAGTTTTCAATTAATATTCTGTAGTAGCTTGCATATCCCAATAAACTTCTTACCTTTTTCTATGTTTTTGGTGGCATTAAGTTTACATGACTTGTATCTTTGCTGGGTCTACCTCAATTCCAGAAGAAGAAATGCGGTGTCCCAACACTATACCTTTTGTTAACATCATAAAACATTTTTCATTGCTAAAGGATAAGTTTGTCTCTATGCATCTTTTTAGAACTTTTTCAAGATTATTTATACAATCATCAAATGTATTTCCATAAATAGTAAAATCATCTATGTAGACTTAATCACATTCATGTATAAGATCTACAAAGATAGCTAAGACTTCCCTTTGAAATGTAGTAGTATTGAGTCATGGAAAATGTATGCATTTACTATTAAACTCATCATCATTTTCCTTTATTCATATTGTAATGCTCATTCAGTTTGATGGTTAATATATAAGTAAAGTTGTTGTTCCCTCGTGTTTCCTGAAGTAACTTAGCAATGTTCGCTGGCGGCTAAGGGCCCGGCCTCTGGTGGATTCAACTGCTTTTCTTGTGTCATACATTTCCAATTCTCACAAGTGTGATGGTTTGATAGTATTCTTGCTTTCTGTGATTTTATCACTTCATTGTTTATTATTTTCCAGTGTTAACAAAATCTCTTTGCTTTATATAATTTTTAGTGTTGTCGTTGATTTAGTTTACTTTCATTTCAGATCAAGTTACATAGATAAATATTTTGCTTGATATAATCAACTACAAAAGGTATTAACTATCGATGTTGAAACTCTCATATTGATATCATTTTCTATTTAGATTATTTGTTGAGGACTGAGTTTGATTTAGATTAAATCAGTTAAAGAGGGATGAGTTATCACTATTGTACTCTCAACTGATGTTGTTGTTATTTTGATGAATGTAAGATTTGATTTCATTAAAGGATTGAGTTTTTGGAATTTATTAGATGCATCTGTTTGCTCTTGTATTTAAAATATCTATACTGCAATTTAGGAACATTACTCTCTGAGTTAAATAGCAGCCACATACTGTGTACACTCTTGAAATAAGAAGACTTTCCCGGATTGATAATTAATGTGAGGATAATTAGGAGTTTTAAAAGTCACCTTTTATTGACCAACATTTTGGTGTTGTTGCCGGGGAGAGTGTAGCCATTTCTAAAGAGTAATGTACATCTGATGATTGTTGTTGAAGAAGAATTGGGTATTGAAAACGGAAGGTAAGAACCTACGTAACGAGCAAGTAAAGTGCTTGCTCCTCTACCCACTTTTCAGCACAATTACAAAAAATTGAAGTACGTATTTGTTCCTTGTCTGTTGAGAGAGAACTTGGTATTAAAAATGAAAGGTAAGAACCTGTGTATGGAGCACGTAAAATGCCTGCTCCCCCGCCCGATTTCTAGCAGAATTGTTAGGAATTTAGGGTAGAGATAAACATTTGAATTGTTTGCATGAATGACTAAGAAGAAAAAACCTTTAAACAATCCAATTCCACTACCCAAACCTGACAGATCTAAGGGACGAGTGACCCTTGGATGATCAACTTTCATGGACAACATCTTAAAGAAAGTCGAATCTCAGCCATCAGTAGGTCCCAGAAACATTGCTTCTAGACAACCTACTATCTCCCTTTGGGCCACAGGCTCACCATCTGTAGCCTACGCTGAGGTCCACAGCAAAACAGTAGGGACGAGCAGAGTTTTCAAGAAATTGAAAATTCACGCCCAATTCCATCACAAGAAGGGAAGTCTTGTAATATTCGTGAAGGAAGAGGAGAAAGAGGGGAAACAGAGGAGCCAAGATCCCCTCAGGTAGTAATTCAACAAGGAACACCCAGTATCCCAGACCGAGGGAGTGTTGTTAAGATCATTCCCACCCCTTCTAATCATCCTAGGAATAACTCTCTAGAGATCCCGGAAGGGTACTGGCATATATTTGATCAAATGGCCAATAACCCACAAGCACCCCAGACCTCTACATTGAAGTATCCCATCATTGACACAGCTGTCAACGCAACCATGAAAGCTATCCCTCTCCAAAATATTCCCACCTTTCATGGACTGACATCAGAGGATCCAGATGCATTTCTATTTGAATTTGATGTATTATGTCAGGGTTACGATTATACCACCGACCCCCAAAAACTAAATTTGTTTCCCTCTACATTAAAAGGAGTAGCCTTGCGTTGGTTTATGGGATTAGGTGGAGGCACAATAAATGATTGGGATCAAATGAAAACCGCTTTCTTTAAAAAATATCAAGACTATTGCAGATCTAGGGAATTAAAAGATGAAATATTCCAAGTGGTAGCAAGACCTAGTGAAATGTTAGAATAATATGTAGAGCATTTTCAATATAACCTCCAACGGTCTCCCTATGCAACTCTGCCTTTGCCTGATAATGTGCTAAAAACTACACTAATTAAAGGGATGAAAGAACAATGGATAGAGACATTAAATATTATGGGTAAAGGTGATATATATCAAGAAGAGTACATTGACATTATTAAATTGTGTATCAGGTGCTCAAGAGGCAGTACGAGATTGAAACCAGTAGAATGTGACATGACCACCAAGGACAACAAAATCTCTGGTGGAGGTATAACTTGTGAAGAAATTGGCAACCTACTAGAGGATTTCAAAACATATATTTTGGGAACTCTGACAATGAAATTAGACATTATGTAAGCCAAGCAAAAGTAGGTTGAAACAAAACAAAAATTGGTGATATTTTGTCCTAGATGCAGGAAGAAGCATAGTCACAAAGAGTGCCCGCTGGATATGGTGCAAACATGTGCCATATGTACTAAAGATCATGCCACAAAAAGTTGTCCATCACTCCTAGGGCTAAAAGCAGTCTACAAGGAGGCAGAGGAAGAAACAGAACCAATCTACCTCCTAAATCAGTGTCGCCAATGGCAACCACGACAAATAGATACACCTACTGATCCATAATCTTTCTTTCAACCCTCGCAATATAATTCACAACAATACCCAGGAGCTATGTGGCAAAACCAACCACCTTTTTCCAATTGGTCACAACAACCATTCTCTATGTCACCTTGGCCCAACTAATCAAATCAAAATAAAAATTGGCCAAATTCCTCTTACTTCCCATTGTTCTAGCAGAATAATGCATATCAATCTCAATGGTCACCCTCCACTTCATAGAACCAGAACTGGCAGTCAAGCTGGAAAAGACCTACAAACTAGCCAGCAGGAACAATCCCCCTACATCAACCCACACTACCATCACCCTACACATTGCAACAGAACCCTCAGACCAACCTACGACTGCAACTCCCAGCCCGACCCAACCTGAACCCCAACAACAGACTGATTCAATCTGTGCAAACTATTGAAGGACCATAGCCAGAAATTGAGTTGAGGGAGTGTAATGAGCTTCAATTAAGGTTTGGGTGGATAATATAATCAGAGAGGGATAAAAATATACAAATTGAAGACCCGTTACCTATAGAACAAGTACCACAAATGGAGAATCTGGTTAAACAAAAAACTCAAGATCAAACTATTACCTCTTCTCCACCATTCCCAAAGAGATTAATTATACCCCGCTCAATCGAATATCCCGAATTTGATCTTCTGGGATAATTGAAAAAATTGTGTGTAAAAATACCTCTCCTCCAGGCTATTTAGGACATTCCAATTTATGAAAAACTATTAAGGAATTGTGTACGAAAAAATTGAAGAGGAAAATAAAAACAACCCCAATTGTCCATGTAGTTGGTGCTTTATCTAATTTACTATCAAGCAGAGAAACACCTGTAAAATATGATGACCCAGGAAACCCTATAATCACGGTGCAAATAAATGGATGCTCCTTCCCCAATGCATTAGTCGACCTAGAAGAAGCAATCAATATTCTTACAACAAGATCTTGTCAAAAGCTTGGCATTACATCCTTGGACCCAACCACGACCTTGTTGGAACCAGCTGACCGATCGGTAGTCAAACCAGAAGGCACATTATAGGATGTAATGGTGTCTGTAGATTCTTGGGATTACCCAGCAGATTTTCTGATCATCAATCCTAGAAACCGACTCGATGGACATCCCCTAATTCTAGGTAGACCTTGGCTAGCAACCGCAGATGCTTACATAAGTTGTTGAAAAAGCAGCATGACTATAGCAAGAGGAAGAAATGTGAAGAATTTAGCCTTATATCCTCCAGCTCAGCTAAGTCTAACAATAATAAAAACCAAAAAACAACCTATATCATATCTAACTGAAAACATTAGATCACAGCTAATTATAGAAGATACTCTCAAATTCAAGGATCAAACAAAAGATGACATCGTTAACACTTACATTGACCAACCAGATGTTGTATCCCATCAAAAATGTCACATGATTGAAGCAGCCCTCGATAATGAAATAGAAAAAGATCCCTTAAAAGATATTAACGACCAGTCAATACCAACAACTTCTATTTATAACATCAAAACCATAGAAATTGAGCCAGGGAAAACTTTAAATATTAACAAAAACCTGACTACTGACCAGGCGCAGAAGCTTGTTCAACTTCTGAGAAAATATAAAGAGGCTTTCGCATGGGATTACCCAGACATGAAAGGGATTGATCCCCAATTGTGCATGCACCACATCAATACAGAGAAATATGTCAGGCCCATTTAACAACCTCAACAGAGGTTAAACCCTCACCTTAAAGATATTGTTAAAGCTGAATTACAAAAACTGTTAGTTGTAAATTTCATCTATCCTATATCTGACAGCAAATGGGTCTCTCCATTAGTAGTGGTGCCTAAAAAGAATGGAAAGTGGTGTATATGTGTTGACTATAGAGAGCTTAATAAAGCAACCCAAAAAGACCATTTTCCCCTTCCATTCATTGACCAAGTCTTGGACACATTGGCAGGAAAAAAAATATTTTCTTTCCTAGACAGCTTCAGTGGCTACAATCAAATTCAAATTGCCCCTGAAGACCAGGATAAGACTACCTTTACCTGCCCTTGGGGGACATTTGCTTACAGGGTCTTACCTTTTGGGTTGTGCAATGCACCTACCACATTCCAGAGGGCTATACTCAGCATTTTTTCAGATCTGATAAATGAAGGGCTCGAGGTGTATATGGATGACTTTGCACCTTACGGAGATGACTTCAAGCCGACATTACAAACATTAGAGAAAGTTTTGCAAAGATGCATTGCTACCAGGCTCTGTTTAAGCCATGAAAATATCACATGATGATGACCGAGGGCCTCATCTTGGGTCACTATATCTTAGCAGCTGGAATTCAGGTAGATCTAGCAAAACTTCAAATAATTCTTTTAATACCTAACCCTTCCACACAAACTGAGGTACGCAGTTTCTTGGGATTTTCTGGATATTATAGAAGATTTATAAATAATTTTTCTAAAATTGTTGTACCATTATATGCATTAACAAGAAATATTGATTTCATTTGGACTAACAAATGTGACATTGCTTTTGAAGATTTAAAATGGCTTGTATCAATAACCCTAGTATTACGGGGCCCAAACTGGGATTTGTCATTCCAGATTTCATCTGATGCTTCAGATACAGCCATTGGAGCAGTTCTCGGCCAGGAGAAAGATAAGAAGCCATATGCAATATACTATATCAGCAAAAATCTATCTTCTGTTGAATTAAATTATACTGTGATTGAAAAAGAATTTTTGGTTGTAATCTGTGCTATCAATAAATTTAGACATTATATAACAGGATACCCTGTGGTTTTGTATATTGATCACTCTATTATTAAATATCTAGCTAATAAACCTGTTACAAATGGAAGAGTGACAAGATAGTTGATCCTTTTGCAGGAATTCGACATAACAATCAAAGATCAACCAGGAAAAGAAAATCTAGTAGCAGACTTCCTTTCACAAATGCCAAAGACAGATGACTCGGCAACAGTAGAAGACCAGTTCCCTGATGAACACTTATTCGTTGTCACCGTGAAAACACCATGGTACGCGGATGTTGCAAACTACCTAACAGTGGGAAAATTACCCAAGCACCTGACGCCTAATGAAAGAAAACAAATAGTACAACGTAGAACTCAGTTCTCTTGGATCGGAGGATATTTATTTCATACAGGGGCTGATATGCACATTCGAATATGTGTCAGGGAAAATGAAGTCTTCGACATCATGAAAGCTTGCCATGATGGGCCTTGCAGTGGTCATTTTGCAAGCTGCAGGAATGGTCACAAAGTCTTACAGACGTGCTATTATTGGCCCACCATTTTTAAAGACGCCAAGAAGTTTGTCCATGCATGCGACAATTGCCAAAGAATGGGACGCCCTGGGCAGTCTGATGAGATGCCCCTGCATCTGCAATTATTCATTGAACCTTTTGAACGATGGGCATTAGATTTCATTGGTCCAATAAACCCATCATCTAATCAAAAGACATACATACTAGTCGCAATAGAATAAGTCACTAAATGGGTGGAGGCAGAGGCATTACCAAGGGCAATAGAGGACTCGGTAATCCACTTTCTTTTCCAACTATTTGTTCGATATGGTTTGCCTAGAGAAATAATCATGGATGGAGGGCCACAATTTATAGGCCATAAGATTGCTGCAACATTAAAGAATCATCATATTATGCATAGAATCACAACTTTATACCACCCGCAGGCAAATGGCCAGGTAAAAAGCACCAATAAAGTAATCAAGGCAATACTCACAAAGACAGTTGTATCACATAGACGTGACTGGGCTACCCGATTGCCAGAAGCCCTATGGGCATACCGTACGACATTGAGAAATACCACGGGATATTCCCCATATCAGCTAGTGTTTGGCAAAGAACCTATCTTCGTAATCGAATTTGAAATCCAAACATTGAGGATAGCTAAGGAGGTAGGCTTGGACTTAAATGAAGCACAGATTAATAGGCTACATAAAATCAATGAATTGGATGAAATCTGGCTATCAGCTCTTCAGCACACTGCACTCATCCAACAACAAAGAGCGAAATGGAATGATACCCTTATCAAGAATAAGATATTCCATGAAGGAGATTGGGCACTCCTATATGATTCTAGGTTCCAGGATTTCCCGGGAAAACTCCAAACTAGATGGTTAGGGCCTTATGAGATACAAGAGGTGCATGATAATGGCACCTTCACATTAGCCACCATTGATGGGTCTGACCACTCTTTTAAGACAGATGGACATCGAGTACGACTCTATCACAAACCGCTTACCAGGGAGTCCTTTTGCCAAGAATTACAGGAAGATACCACCATACAAATTCTTGGTGAGGAGGGCAACCCATCCACAGCATCGGTCTAATGAAGAATTTAGTTGTTTTTGAAATTTGTACATAAATTTTCCTTTCTATTTAATTGAATTTGCTTGTATAAATTGTATAGAAGTTCTTTTTTCTATTTTTCCTTTGTTGTTCCCTTTAAGGAACAGTTGTTGTTCCCTCTAAGGAACAGTTGCTGTCCCCTCTAAAGAATATCAAGTTTCATGTGGATTTTCTTCTTGTTGTTCCCTTTAAGGAACAGCCATTGTTCCCTCTAAGGAACAGCCATTGTTCCTTCTAAGGAACAGTAATTTTGTGTGCATATTTTCTTGCTATTCCCATTAAGGAACAGTTGTTGTTCCCTCCAAGGAACAACCGATGTTCCCTCCAAAGGAACAGTAATTTCGTATGCAATTTTTTTCTTTTTTGTTGTTCCCTCTAGGGAACAGCTACCGTTCCCTCTAAGGAACAACCGTTGTTCCCTCTAAGGAATAGCAATTTTGCAAACAATTTTCCATTTTTTTCTTTTCGTGTTGTTCCCTCTAAGGAATAGTTGTTGTTCCCTCTGAGGAACAGCAATTCCATGTGTATTTGTTTTCCCGCTGTTCCATTTAAGGAACAACTATCGTTCCCTCTAAGGAACAGCTGTTGTTCGCCCTAAGGAACAACAATTTCATGTGTATTCATTTTCTTGTTGTTCCCTCTAAGGAACATCGATTTTTTGGCATGTATTTCCTTTTTTGTTCCCTATAGGGAACAGTTGTTGTTCCCTCCAAGGAACAACAGTTTTAGTGTGCAATTTTTCTTCTTGTTGTTCCCTCTAAGGAACAGCTACTGCTCCCTATAAGGAACAACACTTTTGCGTATATATCCTTTTGTTGTTCCCTACATGGAACAACACCATCTACGTGTATTTTTCATTTAATGTTCCCTACAGGGAACAACTGATGTTCCCTCTAAGCAACAACACCTTTTTGTGTGTTTGTTTCTTACTGTTCCCTATAAGGAACAACACTCTTGGTGTGAGGTTTTCTTTTGTTGTTTCCTTTGGGAAATAAGCACTTTGTGAATATCATCTCTCCTTTGCTCACTCTTTATCACCTTCTATAGGGCAAGTATACAAATATATATGTAAGGATACAAAATTTGAAGTTTACTGGAACAAGAAAATCGAATATTATCATATTTAATGAGATTGCTTTGTATTGATCGAAAAAGGAAGGACACAACCATCTATATCACTTCACTGTCCTTATCTTCACTATAAATCGAGTTGATTGATTATTTGTACCATGTTGGCTCTCCCCTAACCCCTATAATTCTCTCTATTCATTATCATCAAATAAGGTTAAGGGCATACTTTTTTCTATTGGTATGTTCAGACTTATTCCACCATCCCTATTCCTAAGAAGTGTTGAGCCACCCTCTATATATAAATAGGAAGTGCTATTTAAAAAAAAATACATATGTTTACTAACAATTCTATGATTTCTACAGATGGAGGATAGGGGGTCTCATCATGCGCCAACCTACCATGATCATAAGGAAGCAGCGAAGTGGCATTCCCACTTGGCCACCACACCAGGGATATGATCCAATGGATGCATCAAGAAAAAGTCCTTGGAACAGGAGGTCTCATTATGAGCCAGCCTTCCCACCTTTCGCTTCTTCTCAGTGAATGGCAATGTGTTCATCTGGTTACCAATCCAACACATTGGTATCTACTCTGACATCATAATGCACTTCCCTAATTATACATAGAGGGTCATGGTTCCAAAGGGTAAAAAAGAAACTCTATCGAGGCTATAAACGCCTACGGGTAACAGAAGCTCTGCTGATGGTATTGGAGTCGTATTTGCAACATCAATAGTTATTATAACTCCCTTTTCTTATTTTTTACCTTTACTACAGAGAGATTACGTTCCTAATCTATTTTTTAACCTTTATGCATGTGATATCTTTTAAAAATCAATCATAGTAGTTTAAGTGGAATGATGCCAGCAAAGTATCTTTCCTGCGTCAGATGTCTTTTTTCCTTTTCAAATCACCTCACGGCATCTCCACACTTATTGATAATTTTCGTTATATGCATTGATTTCAACACTTCGATATCTTTTGCGATCCTATCACCCTTGTACTTCGCCACCAGCATGTCATTCCTTCATTTGTTCGGTCGAATGCAACCTATCATTTCAAAAGGGGGGTGAGGAGAAACCTCCATTGTATTTATGTATGCATGTCAGTCCTTTATTCAATTGTGCAAGGCAATACAACATTCCATGATTATGAAGTATGTGGTACAATAGCAAGTCCTAGATAACGGTATTTATGCCTGTAAAGTATCACCCGAAATAACCATTATAACAACTTGTTATTCCGTCACTCGGCTTTGTCTATTGTTGTGATATCTCTGCTACACTAACCGTTTGTAGAATCTAGGCAATATGGGAGGAAGAACAGTGAACAGAGAGCCTCTAATACTAGTCGTTTCAAATGCAACCTGAGAAATTCTAGCCCGAGCGGGGTGGATAACATATTTCACCTGATTTCAGCAACCCAACTAAGCAATTGCTATTGAATTCCTACAAAATTTATAGAACGGACAAGCTATGATAAGAGGGAGGCAAATCACAGTGTCAGATGCGGTGATAGCTGAAGTGTCTAGATTGCCAACAGAAGGACCCGTATGGGCTAATAAAAGATTGAAGTTGCAGGATACAATTGCAGTCTTTAAGGATGAGGGACGTGATGTGATCATCAAAGACAAAGGAGTTTGACCATCATCCCTTGGAGAACCATGGGGAGAACTAGCTAGAGTCATCCAGAACTACATCACATGTGACAGGCGAAAGACGTGGTAAGGTCGCGTCAACTAAACTCTCAGCAGTTCTGAAACAAAAACGTTCTGTGAATTTGCCTGCATATTTGAATTTCCTATTGCATGACACTACTCAAAGCATGAGAAAGTCTTAATATATAAAAGCAGTTGTAAGCCACCACTGCTTGATTAGGCTGATAATGAGCTACAACCTCGCTTAGCAGCAATCAAGTTGGGAGGAATTAGTATTTTCCATTGAAGGGGGCTTAGCTCTACCTGTGCCTAACCCGGTTTCGAAAAGGAAGAGGACTACCCTTACAGCAAACATTCCCCAAAAGCACAGACATTCCGCTAGGTTGAGGACAAACTTAGGAGCGGCCGAAAACCCCCAGGGCAGTATCAGCCATCCCATAGAATTGTCTAGCCCGGGAAGTGAACAGCAATTGCATATAGAAGGCCAGGATAACCCTGAGTTGGACCATGACAAAGAATCAAGGCATTCTTGAGAAGAAATAACTGAATCAGAACTCCCCTCAACATCAAGTCCCCCAGGTGACTTACTACACGATATAGAATTGGCCCAGATTTTGGCCAATATGGATGATTTCATACAGCCCGAAAGCCTACTCAATTTTAACATTGGAGCAACCCAATCTGTAGAGAACTCTGGCCACAATAGAATTGTATCATAAAACATAATTTGCAAAGCAGAAACAAGGGCAGAGGCCACTCAAGAAGAGGTGAACCAACTTAGTGATATGCCTCGAGGAGAACCCAGCCATGTAGGCCTAAATACAGAGAATGTAGACCAAACAGGAGAAATAGAAACAAACCAGGAAGATGACTACCAATCTAGGGACACAGTTCTTGTAGAACAAAGCCAAGATGAGAAACCGAGCTCATTAGCAGTAGAAACGATTAACAGAATAGTGGCTCCTCTTAAAAAGTAGAGAGACAAAATTAAAAAGCTTAGGAAGGAACAGCAGAGGCTATGGAAAACAGTAAAAAGGCTCGGGCGAAAGATAAGAAAATTATCAGTGGGGAAGGTTCCAGACAAAACCTCGGAAACAATAAACACAATCATTCACACTAAATTATATGAAACAAAAGCTATAGGGACTCAAACTGAGCCCACATTCACTCAATTTGTTAAGGAACAACATGCAACTCTTGCAGAAGCAGCTACCCAAACAGAGGCTATACCTTCTTATGACTTAGCTATTCAGATGGAGGCTTCGGCCTCCCATAGCAAAGAAACACAGATAATAGGCATCTATTCTCATAGAAGGAGTATGAAGACAAATACTCAAGCCAAAGATATCATGACGAGCAATGACCCCAGTGTAGAGAATCTTCAAGAAGATTTAGCACAGGCTTGGCTTACCATAGAACGGCTTGAGCTAGAAACTGTCTCCCAAAAAAAATACCAAGAATTACAGAGGCAATTTCAAAACATGAATACATCAGAAAGTGAGACCTTCGATAAATACTGAAAGGCAGAAGAAAGAATTGAGAAAATGAAGCTCAGATTAGAGAAGGTCATGAGTCCAACGGACACTATTTGCTCATTGTACTTTGATGTCTTGACATGCAGATCTCCTGCCAATAATTATGCCTTATTTTTTATTAGAAAGATACTTGCAGCTGAAAATCAAAGCCGTCAAGGCTAGAAAACCAATAGAATTAAAAACAATTGAGGATTTCATAAACTATTGCAAACAACATGGGGTAAAAGTTCAAAGATTGCTGTGTGAATTTTACCTACATAATTTTGTATTAGAGGAAGAAGTCGAAAAGAACCTCAATCCTTTTGTGGGGGATGTGCAATTCCAAGCTCTTATTCATTTGATGTCAATCAACTGAAATGGTTCAAGGCTCATAACACCTTCCAGAGGTAGGAGAATGGACTGGACCTTTGGGTCAAAGGTGAACCAAAACACCAGTTACAAATGTTGGGCAATCACAAAAATCTGATGAAAAGGGAAGGAGTAATCAAAATTTTGGGGCCTATTCAGAAAGAGATTGTCCAGAAGGGAGTAGAATACTTCCTCTCCATTCAGGAAAGCTCCTTGGCTGCAGCCAAGTTCAAATGGACAGTCTCCAATAATAATGTACAGAATAGAGAGCCATTTAATTATAAAAAATTTAAATTGGTTGCAGAACGCTTTGTCACTTATAGCAATCTCATCTTAAGAGAAGGTCCTTATTGGCTAGGTTGTCGGTTCTGCAGCCCTATTGTTTGGTATCTTGCTGAAGGATATCAAGCTATATATGAACTGCCTGAAGGACATGCAGGGCACATCTTTGAACTCTTGGCCAAAAATCATGGTTTCAGACCACTTTACGACATTCTTTCTCCAACTTATTCTTTGACTACTCTGCATTCGAACTACATGCTTTTCATGAGGACATGAAAAAGGGTAAGTAGGGGAGTATGTTGAATCATAGAAAAGGTATGCATTTACTATTAAACTCATCATCATTTTCCTTTATTCTTATCTTTTCAATATCTTAATGCGCTAATCTATTAAGGAATTACAGTAAGAAATGAAGGAATTATCTGCAGTTACGACTTAGCTAATTATTACCTTCATTTATGCAGGAAAACAAAAAAAGGGACGAATGTTGTTCCCTATGAAAGAACAACAAAAATCAGCAAGCTAAGGAAGGAATGCGGCGGTCGCAAATAAAGCCAAAAGAAAATCAGAAGAATCAGTGTAAGAAAGGAAATGATGTCTGCGTTTATCTTTTATCTTTTCACCCGTTCCTATTATAAAAGGAGATGTTTTGCAAGGAGGGGGAGAGGAATTTATGTACTATTGAAATTGTAATTGTAATTACAGACTCTCGTTGTCGAGAAGAACACGAATATATTGTAATGCTCATTCAGTTCGATGATTAATATATAAGTAAAGTTGTTGTTCCCTCGTGTTTCCTGAAGTAACTTAGCATTGTTCGTTGGTGGCTAAGGGCCCGACCTCTAGTGGATTCAACTACTTTTCTTGTGTCATACATTTCTAATTTCGCAAGTGTGATGGTTTGATAGTATTCCTACTTTCTGTGATTTTATCAGTTCGTTGTTTATTATTTTCTAGTGTTAACAGAATCTCTTTGCTTTATATAATTTGCAGTGTTGTCTTTGATTCAGTTTACTTTCATTTCAAATCAAGTTACTTAGATAAATATCTTGCTTAATATAATCAACTGTAAAGAGTATTAACTATCGCTGTTGAAACTCTCATATTGATATCATTTGCTATTTA
The DNA here is from genome assembly GCA_000404065.3 of Pinus taeda. Classification (NCBI taxonomy): domain Eukaryota; kingdom Viridiplantae; phylum Streptophyta; class Pinopsida; order Pinales; family Pinaceae; genus Pinus; species Pinus taeda. Next base: position 19,179 of record APFE030487053.1, on the reverse strand, counting down.
GATTATTTATTGAGGACTGGGTTTGATTAGATTAAATCAGTTAAAGAGGGATGAGTTATCACTATTGTACTCTCAACTGATGTTGTTGTTACTTTGATGAATGTAAGATTTGATTTCGTTAAAGGATTGAGTTTTCTTTAATTTCAATTGGAATTTACTAGATGCATCTGTTTTCTCTTGTATTTAAAAGATCTATACTACAATTTAGGAACATTACTCTCGTTAAATAGTAGCCACATACTGTGTACACTCTTGAAATAAGAAGACTTTCCCAAATTGATAATTAATGTGAGGATAATTAGGAGTTTTAAAATGCACCTTTTATCAACCAACAGCAAGTGCATTACATAGTCCAAAAGGTAAAACATTATAAGCATATGTTCCCCATGGACAAGTAAATGTAGATTTATCCTGATCTTCTAATGCTATCTTAATCTGATTGTATCCACTAAATCCATCAAGAAAGGAAAATAACTTTTTTCCTAATAATGAGTCTAGGACTTGATCAATGAATGGTAGTGGGAAATGATCTTTCAATGTTGCTTTATTCAATTCCCTGTAGTCTACACATATTCTTCATTTGCCATTTTTCTTTGGTACCACAACTAGAGGAGAAACCCATTGACTATCAAGGATATGGTAGATAAATCCTACCTGTAATAATTTATGTAACTTTTTTTCACTATCTCCTTCATCATTGGATTCATTCTTCTTTGTGGTTGTCTTATTAGTTTGATTGTTTGATCTATGTAAACATGATAGATACAAGGTTTTAGATGGATTCCTTGCATATATGTATAGTCCCAAGCATAAGCTTTTGAATATTTCTATAATAATGCAATTATATGTTGTTATTTTGATTATTGTAGATTATTACCAATATTTAAATTCTTTCCAAGATTGATTTCAATGATTTTTCTTTGAGAATTGGTAATTGAGTTGACGGGAAAAATGTTTTCAAATGAATTTTGTAATGATTGAATAGCACAATTTTTTCTGAAAACATTGATTTAGTAGATGATTTGCAGCTTCATATTGTGTTATTCGTAGCTACTCAGAAATATCAGTTTCTGAGATAAAAAGGTCTATTAAATCCTCATTTTCTTCTTCTCTAAAATTAAAGGCTTGATTAATACTTAAAACATGTAGAATTTCTTCCTGTTGATCATCAGGCCATGATAGTAAAGAAGGTGATTGAGCAGGAGGATAGAGTGTGATATGTTTCATTTCATCTCCATGTGCTATGATCATGCTTCCTGATCTGCATCCAATGAAGGCATCTGATGTGGCTAACCATGGTCTATCAAGAATTAAAGGATGACCTCCTAGATTAGTTTTTGGTTGCAAAATTAGAAAGTCTACTGGATATTCCCATGAATCCAACAAAACAATGATGTCTTCAAGTATTCCTTCCAATACTACTTTAGATCTATCTGCTACTTCTAAAATTGTAATAGCAGGTCGGATATTTGGGAATTTTAAATACTTCATGGTTTCTATTGTCATGAAATTTATAGCAGCTCCTAAATCAATTAATGTTTTAGGAACTGAAAAATTATTGATTTAAATAGTAACCATAGATGTCCCTAGATCAATATATTTTTCAATTGTTGTTTTTGCAGACATGAGACTAGTTAGTTTTCCAATGACTTGGATTATAGGTGGATCTCTTTTCTTTCTGCCAGTTTTCTTAATGCATAATTCCTTTATTGTTTTGTATATATTGGAATATATTTGATAACTTGTAACAAATGAATTTTGACATAAGAATTCTTTAACTCATCTATGATACCAAATTCAAGAAGAGAAATTGAATCTTTCTAATCAACTAACCTTTTTGGGAAAGGTGATGTCTGAGTCACAATAGTTTTGCTTTTCTAAATTTGATTCCTTAGATTAAATTTTTCATATTGTTCTCCTTTTTCAATTTGTTCTTCTAAATTGGTGGAGAATCTTTTTGGAAAATTTTTCCTGACCTCAAGTGGATGTCTTGAATAGGAAGAATAGAATATGTAGGAAATAGTGTTGTTTATTTCACATTATAGGCTGGTCTCTCCACTTTGTTACTCAAATTTTTTTTCTGGATGAGCTAGTAATTGAGTTGGTCTAAGTGGTGGTTGGTTAGAAGGTAACTGAAGCTGCTGAGGTTGAGTTAGTGCAGGCAATGATTGTTGTGTGAATGGATTTGATTAAGGGGATTGTTGGAATTTTTTATATGGGAATGATTGTTGCGGATATGGTTGTTGATATGATTGATAAGATTGATATTGTTGAGGGTAAAATTGTTGGGGTGGTTGAGCTCCATAGGCATATCCTCGCCAAATTTGTGAACGTTGGTTTTGGTTTTGCTGAGGAGGCAAAACCTACCATGGCATAGGAGTATTCCATGAATTTTGATACTGAAAATTATGGGGAATTTCTTGAGAAAACTGTTGAAATGTATCTGCAAAACGTGGAGTATTCCATGAATTCTGATACTGAAAATTATGGGGAATTTGTTGAGAAAACTGTTGAAATGTACCTACAAAGCGTGGTTTCCAAGCTGTTCTTGGTGCCATATAATAAAATGTTTGAGGTTCTTCTAATTGACTTGCTTGCAACTCTCTTAATGTTGGACAATCATCTGTAACATGATTTTCTATACAAAGTCCACAAACATGTATATTATCCAAAGGACATTTTCGTTCCAAAGGACATTTTCGTAAAAGATGCTTCTTCCTACACTTGGGACAAAAGACTGGCAGTGTTTGTTCTTATTCTTCTTGTTTCTTATTTGCTTTTAATACATCAACTTGTGTTCCTAAGTTGCTCAAAATAAATTTTTAAAATTTTTCTAACAAACTTCCTATTTTTGCTCTTGTCACTCCTCCTGTTGTTAATTTAGAAGCTCTAGAAATTATATCTATTTTGTCCTGTTTTTGATCTACCTCTAGAGTACTTTTGACATAATTCAGCAACTTCATCAAATGGTATGTATGAAATATCTCTTTTACCCATTACATTGAGAATATCAAGATACTCATCTCTTATTCCTTTAAGAAAAAGTGTTCTAATGGTATCAGCATTTAGAGAATGTTGTTTGGATTTTTGCAGATTGTAAAGAAATTGTTCAAAATATTCTTCCAAACTTTCATCTTCTTCTTGAAACATTCTAAAAATATCTTCTTTTGAATCTCTAGGCCTACAAGAGGCTTGATATTTCTTAAAAAAAAAATCTTCATTTCTTCCCAAGAAGTAATAGAGTGTTCTCATAATCCCATAAACCATTTTAAGGCAGCTTCTTTAAAAGTAGCAGGAAAAAGACGAAGCTTATGTGTATCATCAATATAACCATAAGTTCTACATAAGATATCAAATTCAACATGAATGAATCAGGATCTTCAAAAGGCATTCCATAGAAATTTGGTAAAACTGAAGGTGGAATATTCTTCATTTTTACCTCTTCTCCTAGAATTGCTCTAGTATCTACAATTGGAAATCCAAAAGTAGTTTCTTCATCATTTTCTATTTTTACATTCTGTCTTCTCTTATGATCATATTCTCTTTTGACATCTTCTTTTATTTCCTTTCTGCTTCTCTCTTTTTGCCTCTTCTTCTCTTCTTCTTTGCCATTCTTTTTGTTGTTTTTCATATTGTAACATTTGTTCTGGAGTAAGGATGTTCTTCTGCTATATCTTTTTCAATAGTTTCAAATGTTTCAATAACAACTTGAGATGCAACTTGTTTTATTTGTTCAAAGATAGGTTGATCTATTTGTTCAAGAATAAGCTGATCAATTGGTTTTCTTGTCTCTCTTTGTTTTCCTATGGAAGATGTTCCTATATGTTTATTTTTTCTCTTCACTTCATAAGCTAACAAAGTGTGTCTTTCAACAAGAGTTAACCTTTGTCATGAGCGTTGTTTTTTCTCTAACTCTTCCAAAGTTAGTTTTCTAGCAATTGGTGTAGTTAATTCAAATGGAGGTAGTCATGTTGCTACCAGTGGTTTAGTAATTGGGGGGTCTTGTTTTATGTATCTACCTTTTTCATCTCTTTGTCTAGGCATAAATGACCATAATGAAAAATCCTATTTACTTTTTATGTTTTTGTTTTATTTTTTTAATGTTTTTATTTAAAGCTTCCTATTTTGATTAACTTTGAATAAGCTTCCCCGACAACTACACCAAAGTTTTAAGGTCAATTTACTAAGTAAACTAACATATGTATTTTACTTGTCAATCTGGGTTTGTAGACTTGGAAGCATGTCCAAAATATATTGATTTCAAGTGAAAACAAATTAGGAAGGCAAAACTATAAAAGAAGTGCATATTACAAAGATAATTTACGTTTTAAGAGACTAACAAGTTTCTTGTTCAATATGTAGGAAAAAAAGAAGAGGCTCCTAACTTAGAAGATCCTGGTTGTTATTCTTCACAGATCTACTCCAATATCATTACCATTGCATCAAATAATACTGAAATTCAAGAAATAATACAAGAAATACAAAAACGATGATTTTAGCTATGATTCATAACTTGTTAGAAAGAGAATTTAACTTAAATTATTGTTTGTCCTTTCATATGTAAATTTGATTTTACACTATCATCATCCCAAAATCACACAAGAAACATCACACATCTAAATAACTAAAGCATAAATCTGAAACAAGAATATTGAAATTAAATTAATACTAATGTAATCAAAGTGTACTTAGCTTGGTATGGGGGCTCTCCAACCTTACCTTGTACACCTAAGGAACTCTCATCTACAACTAAGTTATGAAAATATCCACAGCATGAACAACAACTTAGAACAGTAGAAAGTATTTTTCAAATTATCAAAAGTTCTCCAATAGTCTGAATACAAATTACATGAATGGTTCATAAACTCAGTTTAAATAAGAAAATTATCAACAAATTTAACTACAATAGCTCTAACAGCCTTTATCTATCCTAATCAAACTTAATTACAATAGCTCTAACAGTCTTTATCTATCCTAATCCATCCATCTAGGTTGAACTCATTAAGTCTGGGTCACAAAATTAGGCAAAATTCCATAAAATAATATTCTGCCCCTTTTTAATAGGGATTTATGAATGACAGGTCAAGTTTGACCAGCGTTGGTGGGCCTTGTGTTTGCTCAATTTGACCGAACCAATAGGTGTTTATCTATTTGTGGTTCCTAAGATTTCCAAATATGCATTCATCTCTCACTCAAGTGTCCTGCACATATGACTTTAACGGAGTTATTACAGGATTTTTTAGTGCAGTCCAAATTTATTCTTAAAACCCAATTTTTACAAAAATCTTTAAAAATTGAAAAACTTAATTTAATTACTTGAATATACAAAATAACAATGAAATGAAACATATGTAAGTGAAATATGATAGAATATGGTGGTAAATGGATGGGTTTAAGATAGGCAAAAATGACCAAAATTGAGGACCAACACTATGCGCTACTTTGTGTGGGCCCTGCTTGACCCCTTCCTGGCTCTGCGCCACACTCTCTAGCCTCTGCGATGTCTTCTCTATGTGTGTCTCTGCCTCTCTGTTGAGTATTTTTGGCTCCAGAGAAGATCCTCCAGCCAAAAATCTCTTTGTCCCTCTCCGCGTGATCACTATGAAATCATTGTGTTGCCTCTAGCTTCAGTAATTCGATCTGACTGATCAACTCTCTGCGCGTTTTTCAAATGACTCTCAAGTCTCCTTAAATAATCTTCTCATTGACATTAAACAACCTAGATTAGGAGCTATTTAATGGCTAAGATCATTTATGCTTGATCCTCGCCTTTTTCTAGAAGTTACACCCACAGTTAGATTAATACCCATTAATTATTTTAATTTCTTAAGTTTAGACTTAGGGACCCATTTAAAATAATTAATTATTTAATAAAATTGTCTTTGGGTGGAATTTCCCAAAATGATTTCTGGGTTCTTTAGAATACATGTGCTCAAGCCTCTTTGCAAAATTTGAGATTTAGAGCACCTCTGATGCTACCAGAAATCAACACTCTCTCTTAGCAAGTAATGTGCTCTAGTAATGCCTCCCACTGAAGCATCACCCTGACTTCATAACATCGTCCTATGTGCTACTGATGTCTGATACGTTTTCCACAAACTATTGCACTGTTGTTGCACCTGTACCGCTGACACTGCCACTATCAACACTGCATCCGTATTACAACTCCTTCTGAATTTCTACATTTGTGTTGCTACTGGCACCACCACTGTTAATTACCCCTGCACTACAAATTATTGCTACTACTACATCAACAACAAAAAAACATCCCAAATTACTGAACAAGTGTTCAGCACAGATGCATCTCAATGTTGAAGATCTGACTATTGTGAGTCCTACGCTATCCCTCTGAAGCCACTGCGTTGATGCTACTATTGCACTGTGCCTCCCTGCATTGTACTGCTCAGACTTGGCGTTCTAGCCACTGCATCTGTCGCTCCAACACTCCTCGACACAATCTAACACTTATTTCATCTTACTACTACTGATCTGGGCTCCCATAGCAAAGAATTGATTTGAGAGGTGGGCTCCTCAAGGATCTTGCTCATCCGTAGCTCTTTCGAACTATAGCTCTAAATCAACTCACCTTCCTCCTGGAGGTATCTCGGCTTTCATGGCGAACTCCTTCTCCTCGATCTTCGCGGGTGCAGCCTTCAGATCATGCTTCTCATATTTGTCTTTCTTCCTGAGAGGACATTGCGTTGTGTAGTGACCCAGCTCACTACACCTTAAGCATTCGATATTCGAGACATCCTTATTTCGCCTCCGCTATTCTCGTTGCCCTTTGGATGCAAGAGTTGCATTCTCTTCTTCCTCCTTGGGCTTCGACCCACTACTGTTATTTTTGTCAAGCTTACACTTGACTAGATCTCTCCTCAACTCCTCTTGCTTAAGAGTTGCCCACATCTCATCCCAATTTGGCAAAGTCACCTTGCCCAAGATACTCTCGACAAAGACTTGTCACTCCTCTGAGACAAAGTTGAGGGCTAGTCTAACCAATTCGGACCCTTGAGGTGTAGACCCCACAGTTGCTAACTCATCACGAGTCTCCTAAAGCTTTGTGATAAACAGATCTATGTGTTTCCCTTTTTTCATTTGCGCAAATCTCAGTTTCTACTTTAAGTATATTTTCCGCTGCTTGGAAGATCCTTGATACAACGTTGCCAAGGCATCTCACATCTCCTTAGCAGTCTCTCTGCCAACGACATGACAAACAATGTAATCCTTTACTCCATCCATGATCATCCTCTTGGACTTCGCCATTTCTATTTGGTACTTCTTTAGCAGATTTGGATCTGCAAGTACAACCACCACACTGTCGACATAGGTCTTGAGAGAATTCTCAACTAGAAGGATTGTCATCCTTGCCTTCCTTGCCTTCCAAATGACATAGTTAGATGCCCCATCCAACCTATCCTGATCTCTTAGCCCATTGGTTACCATTTCTGCCACGAAAATGTTGAATTGTTCCTCTTTGCTTCTCACTGTTGTTGCTCATCCAATAAGAAAATGGACTCCTTGACGAGAAGTCTACAGAGGAAAAATTCTCTCACGGTGCTTCTTCTCTCTCTTCCCTCTGACATTTTTAATGCCTAGTAACTACCTGCAAAAAATTGCGTCCCACCATCTTTTCCTCATGTTGAGGCTCGATGCTACTCCTTCTGCCACGACAAGATTTCAATTTGGAAGCCCTTCTTCTCTGTCCATTCACTCAGAGAGACTTTCCTAAAAAATTCAGCCCTCCTAGCTTAGACTGCACAAACCCTCTGGGGATTCGAATCGCTGCCTTCTGCAGCTTATTCAATCTCCTTCTCTACTCAGCGTTGGGTTTTTTGGAACTTTTCTTCTTGCTTCACCTGCACTCCTCTAATACCATGTGAAAATTCTTTAAACTAGAATCATTACTGCAGCAACTGGTGATATTTCTCCTACTTGTTAGATTTACATCAACAAGTTATTTGTAGTGTCCTACGGAAAACATCGAAATACATACATTGCAGCCTACACCATTTAAAATAATATGCCGAAACAAGAAACTGAACAATAGAGAAAGATACAACACAAAAGACAATTGTTTTTGGACAAATGTCCCCGAAAAAACCCGATGCGAAAAACCGATGCGACAGATCTAAGGGTTTTTATTATTAAGCAGAAGTTATTTTTGAATACAACTTTTGGATATCTTACTAGCAATCCAGTACAGAGAATATCCCTCGGGAGAAGAAATTAGTGAGATTACCTCACTCTACACTACAAGTCTCGGCTAATTCGGCAGCTGAACCAACAAGTTCCCGACTACTTCTGTGCTACCCTTGCGTGAGCCTGCATCAACCTCTAAGGCACTATATCACCTCTGTTGGGAATCGGTTTTCTCTCAGGAGCTAATTCGAACCCTCCCAGCTTAGAAACATTAGCCTTCTCAACAAATTTGGACCTTCTTGGCTCTACATCACCCTCTCTCGCCTCTGTGATACCTTCTCTGTTTCTCTCTGCCTTTCTATTGAGTATTCTTAGCTCTGGATAAGATCCTCCAATCAAAATTCTCTCTGCCCCTGTCGCATGATCATTATAAAATCATTGCGTTGTCTCTAGCTTCAGCAATTCGATTTGACTCATCAACTCTCTATGTGTTTTCCAAATGACCCTCAAGTCTCCTTAAATAATATTTTCGTTGACATTAAATGGCCCTGATTAGAAGCTAATCAATGGCTAAGATCATTTCTACTTGATCCTCTTCTTCTTCAAGAAGTTACACCCACATTTAGATTAATACCCATTAATTATTTTAATTTCCTAAATTTAGACCTAAAGACCAATTAAAAATAATTAATTATTTTAATAAAATTGTTTCCAGATAAAATTTCCCAAAACACTTTCTGGGTTCTTTGGAATACATATGCCCAAGCCTTCTTACATAATTTGATACTTAGAGCACATTTGTTGCTACTAGAAATTAACAAAACCACCATCTCAACCACTAAAGCCAAAAACCATTGAGGCAATAACTTTCCCCTTATTAAGTTGAGTAACCAAGTATGCTCCAAAAACGTGTATTGAACATAGGAGAAGTGAGTTACATCCAACCACATGCCTCCTCAAATCTTTATTCACTTTTTTTATGTTTTTCATTAATTACTGATTTCCCCATATATTTATTGTTTTATTTTTAAAACAAATAATAGCCCATATGAATTCTCAGTGTCTTTCTTGATATTGAATATGAACTCTGACGCTGCATATGAATTCTAAGATGTCTTTATTGATGTGTATGATGATCATCAATATGTCAACCTGATGGAGTTTTGTCATGCAATTGGGCTCTTTTTCTTCTCTAACATTCTAATTGGTATACAGTGCTATTGTAAAGAATGAAAACACTATTTGAATTGTTGTGGGGAACATCTGGAAAAATGTTAATTTGGTATTTCCACCGTAATTCTCTTCATCTTTGGACGGCCGATCAATACAACGCGAAGTATAACAAGGAAATCCGTGAGCCAGATATAACGACGACTGAAAGTGCGCTTCACCTTCTCTATAGAAACCATCATGAAAATGCCTTATATATGAAGAGATTTTTAAATCCACCAACAAGTTTCATCCAGGTATAGGCTGACCTACCGAATTTGCATCCATGATTAGAATCAAAACATTTTCAATAAATGTTTTCACATATTACAGTATTAGACAAATGTCGCTCGTCTCAGATTCATTGTTCTGAATCTGTTTGCATGGTTGACAACATTGTTGGCAGAGTTGGTTTTGTAAAAGCCCGCAGAGGAGAGCTCCAAGGTGGGAAAATAATAGCAGTGAAGATATTGGCTGGTGGAAATACAGATTAGCAAAGGGAAAAAGAATTTCCCATGGAATTGGGTATAATTGGCCATGTCTGTCATCCAATACAGACTCATTAATTAGTTGCGGCATTGAAAATGGTCTCCATCTCATCTTTGACTTCTCACCATATGGTAGCTTGGCTTCTGTTTTACACGGTAAGCTACAATTATTGTAAAATTATCCCATCTAAGGCTTGGTTTTGGGCCTTTTCAATTTGAAAAACTGTAAAATGATATGAAATGAAATACCAAGCAAACAGAACACCAAAGAAAAATAGTACAGAGAAGTTCTGTATTTAGGTTGAAGACAATGGCTTAGAACAGTCCTGAAGCATTAACAAACTGGGATAAATTACGGAATAATATTTATCAACATGGTCAATAGGTGCTTAACGGGGTTGGTGAAAGAGGGGTGGTGTTATCACCCCTACTAAGGTCCAAGTCGTCCAGTCACATGCTTGTGTTCATACTTGTGTGTCCGTACTTGTAAAAATTGGTGGGGCCAAGTGCAAATTTTGAAAATGGAATAGATATCCCCCACTGATGGCTTCTTAGCCAAAAGGGACTTCCCTAGCATTGAAAAACATTTCTGACCTAGTATTAAATCTATAATAGAGCAGTTGTTGCTTGCTTGTGTTGACCGGAAGCTTTTTGTTTTTTTTTCAATGAATGTCAAGTAATGTTGTTTAGAAATTAAAGTGTGGTCTTTGCAAAATCCATACTTGATGGTTTTGATCTGCGCTAGCAAGGTTCATTCTCAGATGTAATTTCGTTCTTATTAGGCATCCATGTTCTCACTGTGTCTTGGGAAGTTTGCAGCGACCTGTTGCAAGTTTCTAATAATCTTCATCTATTCGGTTGACAATTACTTGGGGGTACTCTTCAAAGTACCATCCCCAAGAGGATTTGAAAAATGGCAAACACATCGTAGGAGGATGGTGATACAAGGCTACAAGTCCATTAGTCCACCATTGCTTGGCCTAAGGACAGCGCAGGCCCTACCCATATGGGTGTCTGTTCATCTGTCATTAATGGAATACTAGGTGTTTCTGCATATATGACAGATATGTTTATCCATTCTTGTTGTGGTATGACCCTATTAGGTCGTCTCTTTTTCTCTATAGAAACATTGCTTGAGATTACTCCAAACTACAGCCTTTCCAAAGAGCATAAACTTCAAATCTCACAGGTTGCATAGGAGGATATTCTTCCATTTTGGGGGGCAATTTCTTCCAAAATATCTATTATTGGATGTACTTTCCCTCTTTAGTGGCAGTTTGGACAATTGTTCCTCTTGATAACCTTTCTGAATTTGCTCCAGTTTCTAGCAAAGAGCAGTTTCTTTAATGAGGCTGTCAATAGTTCAGATCTTATGTGCTACATACTAATTGAAGGAAGAGTGCAACAATAATATTGACAAGGCCATGGATAAGAATAATTTGGAAAAGAACAAATTAAAGCTTTTGACAATTGCAATGAGGGCTGATACAGAGTAAGAGGTTCGACAAGATGCGACATTCTATTGAAAAAGAATGTTCTGCCTTGACTGGTATAGGCATCAAGCAACACAAGATGCCATTTGAAGAATGGAGCCTTAACTTTCTATCTAGCTGGAATATTAAATCAAATAAATATGAGAAGGAATAATTCTAACTCAAAGTTTTGATTAGGCACAAATACTCAGCTGCTGGAATGACCAATCAGATACAAGGTGGCAGTGGGAACAGCAAGAGGGCTGCATTATCTCCACAAATGCTGCAAACGGCAAATCATCCACAGGGATATCAAAGCCTTAAATGTTCTGCTTGGCCCAGACTTTCAGCCACAGGTAAGCAATTTAACCCTTTAAAATATTGATAATGTGCTACTCTCAGGACCTCTAAAATATTAGCAAGGGTCTAGCTTTTCCCTCAGTTTTGAACTTCATTGCTAATGGGATTCAGGATATTCTATTTCTTATATTGTATCTTATATTTTATAGAGCGATTGCATTCATCTTTAATAAGCTAAACAACAACATTCCTAAACACACAACACGCCGAGTGCTGCATTTTTGCCAAATCGTTTTGAATGGTGATATCTAGTTTCTAGTCTCATAAATATTCTGATTTGTCTATCACATATTTCAGACTTTGCATTGGCAAAGTGGCTTCCAAGGCAATGGAGTCATCACTCTATAGCAACCACTGAAGGAACTTTTGGGTAAACATTTTCATCATCTTCTTCATTGTATTCTCTTGGCATCTATAGTTATACCGAATAGGTAATATAGCTGATTATTTGCAAGCTCATCGTCCTCGAAACATCTTGAGCAGGTATTTGGCACCTGAGTATTTTCTGCATGGAATTGTTGATGAGAAAACAGGTGTTGATGCCTTTGGAGTGCTCTTGTTGGAGATCATTTCTGGTAGGATGCCTTCTGATGTCACTGAGCAGAACTTCCTACTCTGTGTGAGGAAACATAAACTATAACCAACAAAAACTGATGGTGCTAGGATAATGTAAACCAAAGTAAATCTGGATCCTAAAATGATCCAACCCAATCTAAGATGCAACATCATAACTGATTTGCCATGCCCATCTGGGAGACTTGTGTTCAAAATGACAAAAAACAGAATCAAAGTTTCTGAGGCCCACATTTTATATTTCTCGATCTAACCATTTCAAATATTCTGTGGTTCTTTTATGTCCAATACCTTCCACCTTGTTGAAATAACTGAAGAGTGGAGTGAAAGATTCTAATAGATAATAAAGGAATCACATCAGTTCTGTATGACATGTTGGCAAATTGCCTACATATTTATAATAGATTTTTTGCTGAGAATGCAGTCTCTGCTTTCAGCTTTTGCTTTTATTAGTCCTTTCATCCATTGCAATATTGCATGTGCATATCTTGAAAATGCAAAATAGCCATTAAGGACCTTACATAGCAAATGTGATCAGATATATTTTGTGCAGGCCAAACCCCTGTTGGAGTCTGGAACCATTACAGAATTAGCAGATCCTCGACTGGGTGGACAATATGATGTTCACCAAATGTAGAGAATGGTTTTCACAGCTTCTCTATGCATACAGAAGTCTGCAATCTGGCCATCCATGAATGAGGTGAGCTCGTTCTCTGATTTCTCTCTGAAACCTCCTATAGTTTATCAACTTTTCCACATACTCAAAGATAATACGAGGCCTTCAATAACCAGTACAGAGTGTTGACTATGTGTTCTGAATTTGCATTGAATAATTGTCACAGTTGGATACCTTGGAATGTTGTATTCCTTTGCTTTCAGGCTTGCATGTTGACAGATGGACTTAGCCCCAAAATAATGGAATCCTGTAGAATGCCATCATCTGAGACAGATGAAGTGGATGGCTACTTGAAATTTGATGAGTACAGCCAAAGATTCCTAATACTAATTCACCCTTCCTTAAAACTAACCTGCAATAGAGACAGCCCTCAGCTGTATTGGCTATTTATTTTTGGTTTGACTGACCTCTTAATGGGAATGTGAACAGATTGATATATTTTGACAGAGACTAGCAAAATAACCATTGTTAGTATATGTTCATCATTTAACTTTTTTTCAGACCTAACTTTGTTTAAATTGGCTTATAGGAACGATTCTCCCCATCAAATTCGAATTTAATCAAACTTTGATTAAAATGTTTCAAGCCAATGCCCAAATTTCTTCCATAAACCTGTTGTTTATGTGCAGCCCGGCAAAGCACAAGATGATATTCAAGTGTAACCCATCAATTATTATAACCATCTCATAGCATGTATAGACTGTTAGGAATGTTTCACTGTATGTGTAATCTGAGCCAAAACATCAGGTCTATTATGCAAACAATTAAGATTCAAAATCTATTATTCACCAGCAAATCACACTGGAGAATATGGAAATTGCATTGGTTTTAGGACCATCACAACCATAGTGTAATATCCTTAAATCTTAGAACAAATTTTTAATGCTGTAACATCCAAAATCAGGGCTTGATTAAACTAATGGTGGTTACCAGAGATTAACATCATGAATAGTATTCTGAATAGCCGGTGTATCTATGCACAATGAGTGATGGGCCTTCGAAATCAATTAAGATGTTGTGCCTTTGCCCAATAAGTGAATTAAATGAAAGTACTGTAGTGGATAACCATTAACAGTTTAAAATTTGGGAGCAATATCATAAACCAAAAATTAAATATGGTTCATTAAACAGGAATTTAACTTTGGTATCATATGGAGGCATGTTATTTGTGGGTTCAATGACCTGGAGCATGTTATGCATCCTTTCTCAAGTCTCTTGCTTAGAATCCCTTCCTCTAGCTTGTTGGTTATCTTGGGTTACGTAATTGCAACCTTCATTTCCTTTATAATTGGTATTACAGATTCTTATTGTTTATTATGTCCTACTCAATTTTTTTTGTTGTAATAGCTTGTTGGGTTGTTACATTACAGTTTTTCAAGTTATCATAACCTACTCATTCTTTTTGTTGTAATAGCTTGCTAGGTTGTTACAAGAAAGCCTTTATTTTCTTCATCATTCCCATTGCCAAGTCCCGTTTTGAATTCTTGCTCAATTTTCAGTTGTAATAGTTGGCTCAAAATCTTGTTGGACCAAGGGTACCATTTCTTACCTCCTGCCTTCAAAACAATGTCTTAGTTCACTTCTATATCTATGTTTATATCTTTGAGAAATCTTGGTTGGCTGCAATCATAAATGAATTTTCATACTCAACTTACTCAATAAGATATATCCATATTTATTGTTCTTCCTTCAATTATGAATATCTATGTGCTCTTGGGCAGATTGACAGAGGGCTAACTAGAAGACCGACAAGCAGCAACTGAAGGTGCCAGCAAACTCTGACATCTATTGACAGACATCCTAAATTATAGGCACACACTACAGAAAAATTAATACCAGGCCTTTCAATTAGTTCTGATTTACCTTTTTCATCTGATTTTATTTTTACAGAGAGAAAGCCCATGAAGGCTCTGGACTTCACTTTATACAGGGAGCAGCTTATTGTGCAATGTGCCCAACCTATTTTACATACTTAATACCACTGTTCTGTAGGAGAAATCATATTTAAAAAGCTAGTGTTTCCCGAGTTGCAAATATTTTAAATGGTTTATATTTTTAGTAAAGATATTGCTTCTGCATTCCTAATTTGGTTGCTTTTGTATTGTCAATGAGAATAAATTACTCAATGAATATAATCATTTATAGAGATATATTTATGGTTATATTTTACCATGAGATGCTTTATAGAGTTATATTTATGGTATAGTTGTTTCTATATTGATTACTGTATTTAGGTAAAGTTATGGTGTGATTGTCCATTCTGGGCTAATAATGGGATGTACCATCTCAAAGATTGTAGTGTCTGTAAGTGTCCAAAACATGAGTTCCCTGAGAATTTTAAAGGACCAAGTGGACAACTTCCTGTTGATGTGACTTAAAATTCCAAGAGGGAAACCCCAAGCTATGGTTGACCGAACGCTTGATAAAATGGCTTTCAGGGGCTGGATGGAAATAGACAATCCCTGGACATATGATGATGACACAGACAACTGTGAGTTTTCTTTTTTTAGGAGTTTGGGGGTGATGATATATATGTGGGTGCTGAATTTCTCCATGTGGTGATAGTGGCCACTGTTGCAAAACTTGCCCTACAATAAATCTCACCAGCTCACCTCAAATTGCCCTCATCTAATGCTACTCTTATGACAGTATCAAATGAGCTGTGTGCAACGAATATATGCGGCTTCAACTGCATATCTTTATTGAAACAACAGCAAAGATTATGCAACTAGGAAGCTTATTTGGCTTTGAAAGCCAAGGATAACTTGTATGCCATACAAATAAGATGTGGCTGTGAAATGTAGAATATACCTTTCCTGTAATCTTTGAACTGTTCAAATATATTTTTCACTTCCATGTTATGGTGAAACTTGTATAGTTCACTTCCGACATAATTACAAAAAAATCATAATCCTTGGCAAGCACTCCGAGCAGTGAGACGAGTATATGTCATTGATGAACTGTTATAAATTTCTTACATAAAACAAAACTTGGAAAGAGAATGCCAATTGGAAATAAGTAGAATAGTTTACTTTCAAATATGGCCAAGATTTCCTAAACATAATATTATATTAGATGGAATCAGCAGGCTTACATTATTTCATGTTTTAATCACGGAGGTATATAAAATAGAATGTTGAACCTGGACTCTTCTCAAACATTGTTATCTAGTTATTTACAATACATTAGAATCTTGAACTATCATTGTTGCCAGTGTCAGTACCACTGCCACTGGTACTTAAACCCCACAGTAATCTTTGATATGATATTTGATTGGAATTTGACTTCTGGGTAGCTTCGTAGCATGAGTGTTGGAACTGGGCTGGAATTAGAATGTTGAACCCCCTACAGGAAGTTATCATGCCATGGAAAGAACCGAACTTATCGAATTCCGTTCTCGTTTTACTTATGGCAATATGTCAGTATATGCAACAGATTAGATCTACAGTGACCAGTCCACTAAGTCCATATTAATGTATATAGATAGAAAGAATTATGTATGTAAAAAGAGAGTATCCCATTGAACATAAATATTACCTATTATATTGGCAGAATTACTAACGAGGAATTACATCGCAGGGAAGAGCCCTATTTTAGTAGTAGAAGCCTTCTTCTTCATATCTTAACCGGTGGCAACCATAGATACACAGATACTTGAATACGCTACAGAGAAGTATCAAACAAATAGCGATATAATCCAAACTACTTCTAGGTGGCAAACGATCGACAGAAATCACTAGATAGTAGACAATCGTCGGGTCATCCTTGCCGGTGGGCTATTTTGATGGGGCTTCATCTAATGGGGAATGTGGATGTGGGGCGTATGTTGTCCTGCAGCCTGGGCAGGCCTATCAATTTTGTTGGTTCGGGGAAGAAGGCACTAACAGCATAGGTGTTAGTGCAGAACTAATAGCTCTATGGGGTGTGCTGCTGTGTGCTAGATGGTTTCCCATAGAGGAATTGGTTGTTGTTTGGCAATTCAAAAACAATAATTGAGTGGGCTTAGGAACAATCATCATTTGGGCCATCCTCTCTACATTACTGGATCCACTGTATTAGATCTCTGACCACGGTTTGCAAGAACATCTCTTTCTCCCACATATACAGAGAGCAGAACCAGGTGGCCGGCCTCCTTTCCAAACACAGAAGAAGGGTTTTGCCGGGTGAGATCAATTTCAAAACTTTTGTCAATGGATCCTTTCGTAGTTCTGGGAGCTTCAAAATATAAAGGGCAGCATCACATATCAACATGTTTTCCATTTGATGCTCTCTCTTTCATATAACATTCGCCTCGAACATGGAAGGATGGTATTTTTTTTTGTTGTTTTTTGCTGTTATGGACAATGTTAAATATAAAAGGCAGTACAATATGTACATAGACAATTAGCATATTACAGAAAGGAAAAAAAGATAAGAGAAGAAAACAAGAGTAGTCGTTTCTATTTAGCAAACATAAATACACAGCAAAGAAGTTCTCCACATCTGTAGAAGCATAAGTTTCTCTTTAGAAAGCTTTTTGATTTACTCAGAACTTTGGGAGACAAAGAAGGATGAAACTGTAACTAACTTTCGTTTTTTAATTATAGATAGTAGTTTTTCTCTTGTGAATACAAAAAAATAGCATAATGTAATTAGAGAAAGTATAGCTGTAACGTATTTCATTAAATTGGGTGACTGCACAAAGATATTGCAGGGAAGAGCCCTATTTTAGTTGTAGTAGAAGCCTTCTCTTTATGACTTGACCGGTGGCAACCATAGATACTTGAATACGGCTATAAAGAAGTATCAAACTAATAACGATATAATCCAAACTACTTCTAAGTTCTAGGTGGCAAACGATTGACAGAAATCACTAGAAAATAGCACAATGTAATTATAGAAAGTATAGTTGTAAAGTGTTTCATTAGATTGCATGACTGCACAAAGAAAAGTTTCATGTACTAAGCGCTAAAGGCAGTAGACTAAATTCCATATACTAGTGATTTAGGAATTTTTTTTCTTAACATCGAAGAAGAATTACATTTGCTATGAAACCAGGGGTAAATTACCCACTCCATTGGTTTACGAGTATGATTCAGAATAAAGCTAAGCCATATCATCATATTTCATTCATATGTGACAATTAAATGCTTGATGCTCAATGGATACTTAAAACTGATTTCAAAAGTTTTCTCAGGATTAAGGTTCTAAGGAAGAGTTTTCTCTTTTGTTTTATTACATTATCCTCTCAAACCAGATAGGTTCAAGTGTCTTCCTATGGAGGCATGGAGCAAGAATGAACAGTGGGTGTCTGTGATCTGAAATGTGTTGGCATTATGGCCCAGGTTTGGAGCTATGGCACAGGTGTTGTCCTTGATGGCAACCCTCTCTGGTAACAGATCTCAGATCAGGCACTCAGACAGTAGAAAAAGTCATATACGCAAGTTCATCTAGACAAAGGCGCGTATACACGCGGGTTATACATTATAAAAGCGCGTATATGTTGGTGATCACTCTTTTGGTCCATGGCAGTTAGATCTTGGAACTTGAACCTATATTTTGGACCATGGCATCTCGTCAATTGTGCCGATCCATAGTTTTTGGGTTCATGGTATTTAAATATTATGGTTTTGGACCATGGTATTGGGGAAGGCCTAGGACTATAAAAGAGGAAGGAGATCTTGTGGCAAATCACCATCTGGATTATTTTTGAAAGATCTGAAAAGTGTTAGAGCTGGTATATTGGATGGTGATGCAGATCTGGATCTGAAGGAAGAAGGGACTTTAGCACAAAAGGAAGGACAAGGTCTTTTCATGGGTCATGATCTTTAAGCTTAATGATAATATCTCTGTATGATTTTTATCTGCTTGATGTGGCGCTCATCTGATCTATAAATCTGATTATCTGGGTTATTTAGTGATTGAATATCTGGAAGAGTGTATTGTCGTTTATAGATCTGTACGCAGGTTCAGTGAATCGAAGACGCGTATACATGCTGGGTAGGTGAAGTAAAGGAGCGTATACGCAGTTTGTCCCATAGGCAGAGGCGTATGCACGCAAGTTTCAGACTGTTAAAGTTGCGTATATGCTTTAAGTTGTGATCTGGCTGTTTCTGCTTATTGCTGCTGGGTTTTGGGTTCTGTTTCTGCTATATGGTTTCTGGTACAGTTTTCTGTGTACAGCTGTCAGAGGAGTATCTACTTCTTTCAGATCTAATTGGTGGAAAGGAGATTGATTGATACTTGATGTTCATGGATCCAGTTTGAAAATTGATGAAAAGTG